>PVLA01005063.1:54519-157377 GCA_004027455.1 Hydrochoerus hydrochaeris | reverse complement strand
CCTCTCCTCTCCTCTCCTCTCCTCTCCTCTCCTCTCCTCTCCTCTCTTTTCCTTGGCAGAAAAATCGACAACTAAGATTCCTTTGGCAATGGTGATTTATGATTCAATGGTGATTTTCTATGGGAAAGATACTCTAAGGAGACAAGGAAATGGGTCCTTGTGGTAATCCACACACACACAGATGATTGGGAACTGCTGATCCCACTCATGGGGTCATTGCCAAGCAGAGGTGCTCAGAGGCGGCCTGGTACAGCAAGGTGCAAGTTCTTCACACTTGAGTGTTCTAGGATGCTCACTGAAAAGGGGGTAGCTCTTTAGCTGCCTGGCTCTGACTCTTGAATCTCACCTTCTGAAACTTGTACTGAGGGACTCCAGGGTTGCTTCTCTTAGGTTTGACAGCTTTGCTTCTGATTCTGATCTTAAGTGTTTGGCATCAAGGACTAGTTTTCTTTGTTATTTTTGTTTGTTTATTCCTTGGCTGGTCTGTTGTTTTTGGAAAGAATTCACAAATGTGCTCCTTGTGACTTTGGATCCTTCCCAGGGAAGGCTCCAGTCTGAACCCCCTCTCTGGGTAGGGAAGGTTCTTTATTGCCTTTGTTCTAAGAGAGTTGATCATTAGCCATGTTCAGATCTCTACCAGAAGCCTAAGTTGGCTACTGTTTTGGATCAAGTTTGTAATGGATCTTAATGAACAAATTCTGCTCTACGTGAGAAATAAGCCAGTCCTTTTTTCTTTATATGTTAATTTACTGTTTTACTCAAGGAACAATGGTTTCCATGTTCATACTACAGACTCAAAATAATGAAGGCAACTTTTTGCTACTATTTAGTCTATCCCAGTCTAAATCAGTCAATCAGAAACTCTTCTGAAAAGACTGACAAATAAGATTTGATATGATGATAATTGTACATCAGCTGGCTGGAGAGAGCCATACGACCATGCCCCAGTGCTCTCACAATCTCACCATTCTGAGCTCTAAATTTTTACTGACCAAGGCAAAACTTTTCCTGGACAGAGCAATTATCTATGCAAAGTGTTCCCACCTAAAAGCTCTAACTCTTGCAGAAGCATCAGAGAAGTATTCTATCATCCTTTTTATTAATTTATCATGGAGGACAATGACACCTACTGCTATTATAAGCTATTTTCATGAAATTTGAAAGACTTATTTCTAGGGAAAGAACTGATAAAGATGATTACCCTCAGGGAACAGAAGTGAAGAATTCATACAGTCAGCGTTGAGTTTTATAGAATGACTTAGAAAAGCTGACAGGGAAGAGAGATAATGACATGCTGAGGACATAACTGAGGAAATCTAGGGATGGGCACTTGGTCAAAAGGGAGCTAGTGGATTGAAAATGAATGGAGAGGAACATTATGCGGGGACAGAGGTGTCAGCAAGGTAAATAATTAGATTTACTGCACTTAATACAGCAAACATGCAGCTCAGATGAGGGATTAATTTAAAATTTCCGAGCGAGTGAATGAGAAGTTAAATGTGACCAGATGTCAAGTCTTGGTGAGAAGAGCTTCATGAGTTGAGGCTGGAGAGGGAGATTGTGGTCTGACTCTGAAGGTCTTAAAGGCCTGGTTTGGAGCTGGAACTACATTGGATGGCAGTTGAAACAGAAGAATGCAGATCCTCACACTGGCAAGAGCAGTGCTTGACTTTAGGATCACCTATGTGAGTTTTTGATATGAAAGAGAGCAACTAGAGGTTGGAGGATGAGTAGAGAGCTAATTCATTAATACCTTTGATGGATAATGAATGCCTAGTCTAAGGCAGGGTGAGGGCTTTGGGAAGGAAATTAGATTGATAAATCATATTCATGTGGTAGAATTCATGAGTTTTGATGACTTCCTGGTGTGGCAGAGGTAGAAAAAAAGAGAAGCATAGAACATTCCAGATTTTTACATTAAGAGTAGCACTCAGTGGAGACATGGAAAAAAGAAGAAACAGGTATTGACATGGAATAGGGTGGGACAGAGATAAAATAAGTTTTGGTCATGGAGTGTGAGGAGAAGCTATGGAACATAAAGATGCACACGTGCACCGATCAGCTTTTTCATTGCTAGAACAAAATACCCAACACTCATGGCTTACTAGAAGAGGGGTTTAATTAAGCTCATGGTTCAAGTTCATGGTTGAATGACTCCAAGACAGAAAAATCAAAGTAGAAGGGCCTCATTTCACCGTGTCTAGCAAACAGTGCAAGTGAGTGAGAGGGACACTCTTCAAAGGCACACGTTCAATGGTCCACCTCCCACCGAGTTCTACCTCCTAACAAAATATTCAGCTATGGCATCAGTGAATCAATACACTGATTAGTATAAGGCCCCCATGATCCAATCACCTCCCTAGGAGCCTGTCGATCCAATCAAGTTAACAATTAAATGGCACACTTTATGTGTTTAGAGCTTGGGAGAGAGTGGCTACAGGGGAAGGTTTAAAGCAAATCTTCTGAAGATAGTAGTCAAGATCATGAACGGGGAGAAGGTAATATAAATGGAAAAAAGGACCTGATATGCAGCATTGGAACCAATAGAGTTAGAAGGAGCAAATGGGATTCTCAAGATGATGGAAGAGACAATGAGCAATAATAAATACTGCAAAGGCTCAGGTAAAGTGAAGACTGAAAACAGTAGGAATTATCAGAAAGCTGATTGTTGGGGACCACAAATTTACAGTGACTGGTTTCACACATTTCCTTATGGGATAAAAGGAAGAATTTGGATTATTGGTAACACCCATCTGAGATTTCCCATTGACTCTTCTTAGCATAAGATCATCTAGCCTTGGAGACATCTCAGGATTATACTCAAGGTCAAGATACTTCTCCTAAATTAACATAATCTGCTACTTGGAAAAGTCTTTGAACCACTCCCAAGATCCTGCTGAGTTTCCTGCGGTTTCCACTCTAATCCCTTCCTTGATTGAAAAAATAAATATGGGCTGCCCAGAGACATTTCTTGTCTTAGCTACCAGAGTCTCAAACTCTGCAGAGAGTTTTGCTCCTCCTGGAGCCCTAAAATCATACCACTTGCCTCATTTATTTAAGCGTTTGCCGTACACTCATTTGGGAGATTGGGGATCTAGGCCAGGTTCCTGATAGTTGGTGTCTGGTTATTAAAATGGACCGTTTCCAGGAGAGTGATGAGGCAATTGATAGAGGAATGTCCTTGTGCTGAGAAGTAGATAGTGAGGAAAGCGTTTGCCTTTGGGAATCTTGGTGATGAAATAGGTGTACAGCAATAGATAGAAGACCTTTTCAAGAAAGTCTCTACTGGATTCAAGTACCTAAAAAAGCTTTGACTATGTAAAGAGCAGTGAGACAGCTTGGTAAACAATCAAAGCAAAACTCCTCTTTAAGTTTAATGTGACTTTTGCAACTTGGGGTATATTCATTTAATCTTCATAATGCCTACATATGGTGACCAGCAAGCAGTATTATAGAGCTACCCTCTCTGCTGCACATAATTTTAAAGAATTAAAATGATCATTTTTCTCATTTTTCAACTGCAGTCATTTCTCTTTTCAAATTCTGGGTTGATCTGTGATGACAGCTTATGGCCTGTATTTGGTACGGGTTGTGAAAATGCCCTCTTTCCAGCTGGCTATTTCCAGAACATTCTCCTTCTTGAGACCCTCTGAGAGAGAGTGTCTGTGCTTAAAAGTCCGATGTGTTGAGCCCCTTTGACTGCTCACCTGGTTGAGTCTTAGACCCACAGCCTTCTGCAGAATTACTGCCCTAATCGTTTTGATGAGTGACGTGTTATCTATGAAGACTATTTTCAAGTTATTGTTTTAATAGACCTTTACCATCAGGCTCAAATAAATCATGACAACTTCACACTGGTTGGAAGACAGATTTAGACTTAATGGGAGAGCACAACTAAATCACAGTATAATACCTAGAAAATTTACCTCCTTTTAATGTCATATTTCTTTTAAAATGGCTGTGATGAGTGTTTTTTTTTTTCTTAAAGAAGGCTAATGAAAGTAGTAGAGTATTTAAAAAAGTGAAGACTTTATGACAGGTTTCAAAAATATCTCAAAGTCATGTATATGTTCAAGCTTAGTAGTTCCATGTCATAATGCCCCTCATAGTTTTTAAAAATCTTTCTTGGCAATTAAAAAATTAACTATGCTAAAAGAGAGATCAAAAGAACCTAAAACCAAATGAAATGTGTCAAGATGATTAGGTAGAAGCTGAAAATGGATATGTAGGTTGGAGTATAAGGGCAGACTTTTTATTTAAAGCTCTCTGGAGTTTAGACAATGTAAAATTATTAAGGAGGCTGCCTCTTTCCCACAACCAGGGGAAATAATTCTTCTCACAATGGCTGGGGATCTGTTTTCTTGTTCTTGTGACAAGGTGACTTCTAAAAGCATGGAAGATGGGAACAGTCTAAGTAAGAATATAGACCAGGTAAAATTTGTTTTCAGACCCTTAACCCTAGCTTCTTCTGAGTGTTTGCTCAGATTCTTTCTGATGATTTACCCTGCTCTACCTTCTTCTTAGAAAAAGGTTAGGTAAGGGCAATTTTCAGTTTACAATAGATTCACCTATCTTTTACTTTTTCTAAGAGGATTTACATTTGAAGTTTTATTTCTAAGTAATATATGATAAAGCTTTGTCTTCTGTCAGACTTCTGGGCTTTAGTCAATTTGTGAAAAAGCCTTTGCAGAAAGCAAGGAGCTTTCTTTAATATCATACCCTAGAGACAGGAGCTTAGAACATGTCTATTAGTGTGGTTTTAACAAGTAGGTAGATGGTAGGAGTCTGTTTTTACAATTTGTATAAAATAAGGAGCTTGTATTAGCTCAGAGTCAGCTGGGTCCACTGATTGGCACTTACTCAGTTTCCTACTTACTCGTTAACTCTTGGAACCCAGTGTATTAGTCAACTTTCCATTACTGTTTCAAAAACAGTTAAGACAATCGATTTCAAAAGAGAAAAGATATATTTTGGCTAAGGATTTGGGGAGTTTCATGATTTGTTGGCCTGATTATTTTAGGGCATGTATGACACAAGATATCATGGCAGGAGCTTGTGGTAGAGGAAATGGCTCACCTCATGGCAGTCAGGAAGTCAAAAGAAAGGAGGAGACCAGGATTCTACAATCCCCTTCAAGGGCACACCCTCAGTAACCTAAGATCATTCATTAGGCCCCACCTCCAAAGCTTCCTCAACCTCCTAACAGGGCCATAGGGTTGGGGACTACACCTTTAAGAGGTGGCTCTTTGGGGGACATTCCAGATCCAAACTCTCATACCCAGGTTTCATGCCTTTCCGGTGCCCTCAAACTTGCTTCTTAGTAGTTAAATCCAGTAGATGCATGTGCATGTGTGTGTGCAAGTGCCCATTTGTAGGGGGGGTAATGCATGTGCTTTTTCATATGCTGGCAGCAGGATCTGGTACTGGCGGGCATTCTCTCCTCTTCCTGGTCTTCATATCTTTGAGCCTCTCCTTAGAATCTTCTCCCTCTTCCTGGTATTTTCTCTTTTGCTTTAAATCCTCCTTCTATATTCTATACCTCAAAATCTCACAAATTTCACATCCTTATAACCTGATTATTATTTCTGTTTTACTCAACGGAGAAACTTTGGCATTTTGTTTCTTGCTTCTTCCTCCTGGCTGTATCCAATAGATGATCAGATTCTGTACATTCATCCCCTAATGGGTACTTAAGCATTCCCTTTCTTCTGTTTGTTACAAATACTGCTTCATTTTAGGCGTTCACCCTCTCCAGCCTGTAGTAGTTCTGTCTGTGTTTCTCCTCCCATCAAAGCTCGATTCTAAGCAGAATGGCTGTAGCAATCTGGAAACCAATTAGTTAGTATTGGTCTCTTTCTCACACTTCTCTGTGTATCACCTGTAGGATAAAATTTGAATTCTGTACCCAGCCATGATTGATTGTTACCTGTTAACCACTCCCCGTTGTCCTAGATTTGACTTTTCAACTGTGTTTTACCCTTTAGGAATAACAATATTTTAGCAGCATGTCAAATGGGATGCTCTTTCATGCCTCTGGTTTTGGGCAATTCCTTCTCTCTGAAATGCTCTCTTATCCTTCCTAGGCTGAGAAAATCTGTTTCTTATTTTTAATTCTGCCATTGTACTTGAAACATGCTTCTAATAGTTTTCTTATCATACTATAGTATAAATATTGGTTTGTATTATTGTCTTCCTAGTAAACTATGAGCCCCATGATGGAAAGTATTTTGTATTTTCTATCTCCATGCTTTCTAAAATAGTGCTTAACCTTTTTAATAGGTGTATATTCAAAGGAAGAATGTGATTTAATTTGAAATGCAGGAAAAAATACTATACGGTGTTGGAGCCCTAGCTGGATATGGTGGTCCATACCTGTAATTCTAGCACTCTTGGAGGCTGAGGCATGAGGCTCATGTATTTGAGCCCAGCATGAAAAACTTACATGATTTAGTAAGATCAAAAAATGGGGGGTCTAGGATTGTACCCAGGGTGAAGGCAAATGCAAAGCAAAGCAAAGCAAAACAAAAGTCAGAACAGTACTGTAGTCTAAGAAGTTTTACCTATTAGGTTCTCTATCCTTTTTCTTCTATAGACACTCTTTTTTTTTCAGTACTTGGAATTGAACTCAGGGCCTGATACTTGCCAGGCATGTGCTGTGCCATTGAGCTACATCCCTGGCCCCTTCTATAGACAGTCTTAATGGGTCCTGTTTAATAATTACTCACAGAACTTATGCATTTTATATATTTTAAATAGCCTGTTAACTTTACAATTATGGACCCAAAAAGGAGACTGTCATGTGGAATAGAACCAAGAAGAAGCTAACCCCTTCCTGTGAGCCAATGGCAGCTACATGTCCTGGGAAGAGAACCAAGAAGAAGCTAACCCCTTCCTGTGAGCCAGCAGCAATCATGGGCCAGGCCAAACCCTTCCTGTGAGCCAGCTGACACATGAGCTGGGAGACAAGAAGTGCCAAGGTCCCCTCCCACCCCGCAAGCAACCCTGCTGATTTGGAGAAATACAGGCTGAGACGATAGCCACTAAAGTAAAAAATGATTTAATTACTGTATTGTTTGATTGACTTTGCAGGTCTAAAGTCAGGAGTCTGAGCATCTATTTAGAGAATAACAATATGCAGTATCACAACTTCCTTCTGAAGATTATAGCCATTGTTAATTCCCTATTATCTTGTTTTAAAATCCTATATCATTTTTATTGTTTTGTTTTGTTTGGTTTGGTTTTATTATATCTGATGGCATGAGCAGCTATTTCAAAGATAACAAGATATATTATGGTAGCCATTGTTGATTTCCTATACTTTGTTTTGAAGTGCTGTATCACTTTCACTGTATTGTTTTGATTGTTTGTTTTATTTTGTTTGGTTTTAGTCACTTTAAAATTTAAAAAAAGGAGACTGTCAAGCCTTAGAAAACATGCAGAAACCACAAAGGGTAAAATAATAAAGAAGAAAAACACATCCTAAATATGGCTCAGGCTACTTGGTTTTCCCTAATGGAAACAGCATTTCTATCATTTTAAAGGTGTAATTATGACCAGCAAGTAAAAAATTTACTTTATTTAGTCTTTATAATATGATGAGGCCAACAATTTGAAAGTCAGTATTCATCAGAATTATTTCCTTTTCAGCTCTACTTGCTAATTATTAAGCAGAAGCAAACATATTGCATGTGGCAATCAGTCTTTATACAATCACAGGTCCTGAGGGCTGGAAGGTACTGTAGGTGTCTTCTCTTGATCACTGTTATGGTTTTAGTACTAACCATCTTTTGAAAGCACATGTGTTGAAGCTTGGTCTCCAGCTGATGGAGCTGGTGGGAGGCGGCAGAGCTTTAATAGCTGGGGCCTGGTGGAAATAAGCTGCTGGGTCATTGTGGATTCTATCCTTGATGGGAAGTAATGCCCTATCTCCTTCCTCCTCTCTTTTTTGCTTCCAGCTGCCATGAGACGAGCAATTTTGCTCCACCAAATGCCCCCTACCACAGTGTTGTGCCTTGTCACGGGCCCAAATCAATAAAGCCAAGTGACTATGGCCTGAAAACTCTGAAAACAGGAGCCAAAGCAAACCTTTCTTCTGTAGGTTATCTCGAATATTTTGTTGCAGTGTCAGAAAGCTGACTGCAGAAACTATGTGTTGAGTAGCTACTTGTGGACACGTTCCACGTGAGGTACTTTGCATACGTTCATTCATTTCACGAGGTTCCTGCAATGATCATTCCCCGTTTTACAGATGAGGAAGCTGAAGCACATGAAGTTAAATAATTTGTTCAAGATAATGGAAATTGAATGGGAGAACCCACTGTGAACCAAACTAGTTCACTTTGTTCGTGTGACATATGCGAAAGCTAAGATCCATAAAGGACACACAATTAGTTCCAGGGGCCACTTGCATACCTTTGGCTTCAGGTGGCAGTTTTTGATTTGTTTAGTGTTTTCATTACAGATTGGTAGCAGACCATCAGAAGTAGTGATTTCCCATAGCCAGTACCAGCTCTTAGTACCAAAAATATTTTTTCTTTTGAGAATAATCAGTTCAAAATCAGAAAAAGGTCCAAATAAAACACATACACACCCTCACACTGACCATTCTTAATCATGAGTCTAATTGCTGACTGTGGGGCTAGAACTCAGGCCCAAGATTCCAGGAATACTTACATGAATATTACAATAAGGTGGAAGGCTATACAAGATTATTGCTTGATACTTGATTATAAAATTTTTGAAATTTAACTTTTATCCAGAACTATTCCATGTCAATTTTATCTCTATTTCTGATAGAGAAATTCCTGTGCTTGAATTCCTGGCCTCATTCTGAGAAGCAGTCAACCCATATGGGACTGCACATGTTAAGTTGCTATGGTTCTGATTTGCAAGGCTCATGGAGAAATCTATTGCACTGCTTTCTGTGGGGATTACAGAAATAATTGTCACACTGGTTTTTGTATCTGTAAATTAGAAGTTCTTTATGGTGGTGGGCTATTCTTTTAGCAGCATGTTTCTACTTGCTGAGAAGCTTTGCTGAACACAATATACCCACTCTGCTACATAAATAAAGACATTATTGGAATAATGCAGTTCAGGGGATGCCTCTTCTGGTAGGCCTATCTGTCAATCTGTGTTTAGTTGGTTTTCTCAGCCCACTCATTCTAATTACTGCTTTTCAATCTCTTAGAATGGTGATCTGGGAAGGGGATTTGTTACAACTGGGTTATTTAAATGGAATTTTCCAAATATACAGTATCTCCTCCTCAGATCACAAGTTCACTCCCCCATTCCTTCCTGCTTGCTTTAGAAGCCCATGGCAGGCTATTATTATGAACTGAAGGGCAGGTTTCAAGTACTCTATTTATGAAATGGTGAGGGCCATCAGTAAACTGCATGCACTTGGGATTGTTACCCTTTGTTCTAATTTTGTTCTGACTTCTGATGTATTTGAAAAATGTGAGTTCTTTTATAAGATAAATTCATAAATGCTGAATATCAGATTTGTTTTCAGTCTCCAGGCCTTCTTTGTGATTAAAATTTGCACTGACATTGTAGTTAATACAACTAATTTGATGCTATATTCTAAATATTTTGTATTATATAGCTTTGTATGGAATTTTTTTTTTCAGTGCTGGGAATTGAGCCCAAGGACTTGTGCAAGCTAGGTGAACACTATACCACAGAGTTTTGTCCCTTACATTTTGCAAAACCTGCTAATGTATTAAATTGAAAGTATGGAGGAAAACATTACCTTGAAAGCTGCCAGACCTGTGACATTTTTGATCTTTAATAAGTCACTGCAAATTTTTGCAATATTCTTGCTCTTGCCCTTCAACCAATAGTGCAGAAAGAGGTAGTCAACTGATACAGGTGACTGGGATATGGCCTATGTCACATCAGCATAGATTTATCATATTTTTCTTAGATTTGAGATCATGCTATTATCTTATTGTGACCAATTTGTAAAGGAAATAGTGAAACACTGGAGGCAAATTTTCCTGCTTTGTAAGATGGATGGTTCTTTTTTTGATTCACTTTTTCTAAAATTCTCCAAGATTTACATTGCTCATGATTTCTGTAAGTAGTCACTTTGTCCTAATATATTCTCTCCCCAGACATTCCGTTCTCATCCATACTTCTTAAAATCAGTTGCTGACTGTTTTCCTTACCCCTGCTGATGTTATAAATTCCTCGTAGATTGACTTCAGTTCCTATTACCCTGGTTAGGCCCTCCAGTGTTGTCATGGGTAAATCTAGTGAGAATGTCTCTATATGGTGTCCTTTTAATGTCACATCAATCTTATTTTATTTAGCAAGGTGTTGTGACTTGGGTCTAGATGTCCCCCCAAAGCCCATGTCTTAAGTGGGGTTTTTTGGAGGTGGCTGTATCTAGAGTATGTGATGCTGGGATCAAGTGTGTGGTGCTGGGATCAAGGGTGTGTGATTACTAAGTTAATCCATTATTTGTTTGACATAGTTCTGGCAATGGATAATGGAAAGGCCCACCCTGGGTGTGCATGCTACTCACTCTACGTGTGGGTAGCCTGGATCAAATATAATGGACAGAACGAGAGATGCTGTGGTTGCTTGCTGCTTTGCTGCCTTCTGCCTGCCATGAACTGTTTCTCCTCTGCTATGCCACCCTGCCATGCCACCCTGCCTTGGAGCCAGCCAACTATGAACAGAAACTTCTACAAACTGTGAGCTACAATAATCCTTTCCTCTAACTTTGTGTGTCAGGTATTTTGTCTCAGCAATGGGAAAAAAAGTAACTAAGCACACGGTCTTTCTATTTCTCTGTAGGAACTATGACAGTAATAGTGGCTAGCAAAATTACTATTAATAATAGATGTAATTATTAATCATGTAGTATATAACTTAAAATAATATCACCATTTTCATTATTGGTCCCATAAAATGCTGACTGTCTTTCTACTTTCAGGTCAATTTCTTCCATCGTCTTTAATGGCTCTATCTCTTTACAGTCTATTGTCTACAGACATTTGATTCCTTACTTTCTTTTTTTTAAAATTTTATTTAAAGAGAAAAAAAGGAAAACAGAAAAAGGGATAGAAACAATACAGAATTTCAGAAAAAAATAAGCAGTAAGAAATCACTAGTTGATAAATTACATATTGTCTTCTTAAACCTAGTTGTTAAAGTTACAAAATTAAAGCATACAAAGTAGACATTCAAACAGTGAGGTTGCAAAGAAGTTCAATGATCCAGTAACAACTTAGCAACATGGTTATTAATACTACACACTCAAACATACATGCAGCCATATCCTCTAGAGCATTTTCTTTTCTTCTTTTTACTTTTTAAGTCCATTATCTGTTTAGTTATATCCTGTTTCAGGTTGCTCAGTACCTTACTGACTTGTTTTGTTGTTGTTTAGTTTTTAATCACCTTATATAATTCTGTTGCTTTGTTTTTGAGTTTCTCCTCATCCATGCTCCATGGATCAGCTTTGGTGGAGTTGGGAGATTTTTGGAGGTATTTTGTTACTTTGTTATCTACTTTTTTTTTTTTTTGAAGGTAGCAAAATACAGCAGAACAAGATAGAAGAAACCCATGCAACCGACTGCAGTGCAGTGAAACTAGCACAGAACCGCACAGCAGGTCACCAGGACATGAGCAATGGTCTCAATAGTATAGCCCATTCTGTTCACATTAGCTGCCCTTTCAATCAGGTAGAGGAAAATGGAAGGAAATATCAAACTTATAAAAACAGAATATTGAATAGAGCAGTACCATTAATCAAAACTGAGCAAAACAGTGATAAAAATATTTGCCTTCAAAGAGATGGTAGAAGGAAATCCCCCTTACTTGCCACACTGCATACATTCATCCTCCCAAGAGATACTGAGACCCCCGGTGCCGACTCGCTAACAGCAGAGGGAGGCGGGGGATGGATCGATGTCTGATCCTTAGCCCTTGCACCGGCTGGGCCCCAGCTGCTTACCAGGGCGGCGAGTAGGCCGCCTGTTCTCCCAGCGCCCAAAGTTCCAACTTGATGCAGAGCTCAGGTGATGCCTTACTTTCTTTCCACTCATGATTAGTCATTAAGAAATTTTCAGCTCTTTCTGTATAGTATCTTTCCCCTTCACCTTTTTTCTTATTGCTAACCCTCTAATCTAAACCTGCATCATCTCATGTCTATGTATAACCTCCCAGGTCTCCTTCCACCGCTGCCTACACTAGTTATATTAACTCTCTGCAACTTTAGTACACACTATATTGCCAATTTAATGGCATAGAGAAGGATTCTCTAAAAATGATCACATTTATTTGGGTGTAATAACATAGTGTTACAATGGAAATACCTACATCAGAGTAAACTATGTGCATTTTAAAATCATTTGAGGCAAGGGAAAGTTTTAAAGACAGAAAAGGACACATTCATATAAACTGCTTAGATACCAAGTTCATTAATCTTGTAACCTGAGGTGTGAATTGGTGTCAGCTCACCTGGAGGTAGCATGGCTGGGCAAGGACCTTTTCTATAATTCACATCTGGGTTTTACAGCTGTTCTGTGAGGTATGCAGAGTGTGGGGTGCAGGTAGAATGTGAAGGTATTTCTTGTGGGGTTTTAGAAGGTGCTTGAAGCAATATTTATTGCAAATAGTCAAGCAGGCACTTCCCCCATTCATTATTATGGACTCTTTAATTTTGTGTGGGTCTGACAAGAATGATTTCATTTTGGAATCAGCAAGTTTAACACTATTTTCCTTGCCAAACAGCATCTTTTACTGGTAACTGAAAATTTCAGCTTTGTAGTTTGTCTAACTTCATGTTGTTCCCCTATAAATGCTGTGCTTTAGACAAACGTGCCATAGTGCCCTTAAATTCCTTTGCTTTCTTTCCGCATGCACTTCTTTTTCTCTTCTTCTCCCTCCTTTTTGTTACCTTTAAAAAATTCTATAACCATAAATCCTCTAACCTTACCATGGGAGAGGCATTGTAGGTCCTGGACATAAAACACAAGTCATATTCATTCTTTAAAAAATTTTTTAAAATTTTTTTAAAGTAGGAAAATACCACAGAACAGGACAGAACAAAGCCAATTAAGACAGTGTAGTGAAATTGGTACAGAACTTCACAGCAGGTTACCGGGATAACAGTAATAGGTACCATAGTATATCTCGTTTTCTTCACAATAGTTCTTCTTTCAATCAGGTATATCAGAATCAAAGGAAAAATAGAACATTATAGAACTGATCAAAACAGAATATTGAATAGAGCAATACCATTAATCAGAACAAAGCAAAACAGTGATAAAAATATTTGCCTTCAAAGAGATGGTAGAAGGACATCCCCCTTATTTGCTATATTGCATGTAGTCAACCTCACAAGAGATGCTCAGATCTCTGGTAAAACTTGGAAATTGATAGATATAAAAAAACTGGATTGTAACAGGAGATAAGGAAAAGATGTGGACAGATATGAGTGTAATGAAACTATTTCTATTCTCTTATCCCATGGTTGATGATGAGAAGGTCTAGAAGTATTTATAAAGTGAACAACACAATCCCATTTATAATTTATGAGCACCCTTGTAGCTCTGCTTTGGAGGATGAAAGGGAACTAGTTGCCTGGGGCAGGAGGCTAGGCAGGAGGTAATGGCCCTGAGTGTGGACTGCTGGAAAAGATAGAAAGAATTTCACAGGACCCTGTGACTGATTGGGTTCTGAAGGCAATGGAGATGATGGACCTGGAAAAAAATTTCGAGACATCACAGTACAGTGAGACTGTAGGAAAGCATGAGATCACACTGGTAAGTGAAAACTGAGCACAGAATTTCATTTCTGAAGAAGAGACCATCCAGACTTTTACATTCTACTTTACGTGGAGTTTTTTTTTTTTAATAAAATTTTATCTGGATGCTAATATGTAAGGCAACATAAAAGCAGAGCTGCTCACACAGAAGTTGAGTGTGTTGACCTCCTCTCCCCTCACGCTGTGGGGCAGGTAGGTCGTCCTCGAGGGGCAGGAGTCTTAAACCCCATGCCCCATCCAGTTCCTCACCTTTGCTCTGACAAAGGATCAGGAAGTGAGGCGAAGCTGGCTCAGAGCTGAGGACCCCAGCAGGAAATGAGGAACTCAGGTCTTGTGCCAAAAGAGGAAGTTAGAAGAGAACGTAATGAGGGGCAAAAATTTATTCATGTGGCTGTGAATGCAAGGAACAGCTGCCAAGTAACTGACAAGGAAGGGGAAGCTGATGGAGATTCCCAATGACCAGAGGACTAATATAGCCATACTACAGGGGAGAGCTGATTCCTGACAATGACCGTTTAACTGGTTGGTGTCATCTAGGACAACCAGGGTCTTAGCCTTTGTTTCAGGGTTAGAAAATAGGTCAGAGGGCTAGGAGGTTACAGCGATGCATGTTACAGTTTCAGAAGGGCTGGATTCCTCAGGTACCTAACACACAGCGAGCCTGTGGTAATTAAACAGCCATCAGCCATGCAGGTCACGTCCTGTATTTCCTATATTTCCCTCTGAGTATCTCTACAATTCTATCAATGGCTGGGGCTCCTGAGGTACCCCAGGAGACCACTGTGTGAGATAAAACAGGGAAGAAGTAGAGGTGAGGGGAAAGGTGGGGGAAGCATATTTATTAAGCCTCTCTTTTGTACCAGGCACCAGACTAGGTGCTTCTCATGATGATTTATGACAATCTGTGATCCTGGAGAGGATAGCCGGAATCAGCCTCTCTCTCTTCCTCTTTTGTTCTCTCATTCCCTGTCTCTCTAGTAGTGAGTATTGAACTCAGGGCCTTTGTATTGGACTATGTCCCAACCTCTTTCTCTCTTTCTAAAATTTTGAAAAAAAGTTGCTAAGTCTCTATATTTCACAGTCAATGCTGGAACTTGAGATTCTCTTGCCTCAGTCTTTCAGAATGCTGGGATTATAGGAGTGTACCACCATGCCTAATTAGTAATTTCCTTTTCTAAGATACTAAAAAAATTATTGCCAGGCAAACCCTTGCAAAAGCATTTAAAAATTTTCCTTTCTACTTGGAACTGTCCTATATACCTTTTAAAATCACTGAGAAATAAAAACAGAGATGCTAAATTTGTTATATACAAAGCTGATTGTTATGGTAGAGCACTTGGCTGGCAAATGCAAGGGCCTAGATTCAATTCCCAGCATTGCAAACAAAACAAAACAAAAGAAAACAAAACAAAACAAGTTAAAATTGATTGCTGGAAGTTGTTATTTGAATCTCAAAATGTAGTTCTATTCATGAATGCTATCCAAAAATATCCCTTTAAAAATATAGATGTTCCAGGTACCTATTGGTAATAATATTTAGAATGAATTATTTTTGCCAGGTTCTTCTAACACATCTGGTAAGTTCATTCTATCTCTCTCTTCTTCTCTTTCTTTTATGGACTATGCATAACATATCATAAATGATCTTGAGCTTTGTGTTGTGCTTAATTAAAAATAAAACAAAACAAAAAAAGCAAAAAAAGAAAAAACAAAAAAAAAACCCTTCTATATTGACACCTCCAGAAATTTTCAAGAGTTGAACAGTATAAAAAATTTTGTTTGGCAGCTTTCAGCAAGTAAGATGCTAATCATCTTGATATACATTTGAAAGTTTTTCTTAACTTGTGTTCGTGCATACTAATACAAATCTGTATTATGTTTATAATAGTATTCTAGTTGCCTTGGCTTTGCATTGGTTTGCTTTATCAGAATATAGAAGCAGAGTTAAAAAAATCTTTTATGAATTGACTTATTCTGTGTGTTAAGTTTTAAATTAATTATAATTCTAAATCCATCTTTTAAATGCCTTAGTTCATTTTATATTTTTGCTTTTCCATTGTGAATAGAGATTAGAGTTTTAAGGGTTTTCTTATGAAAATTATGTCCATAATTTTTGGTCCGGGGAATATATTGTGTCTTTGTAAGATCTTATGATGTATTAAGTCATGAACAAAGAATCTTTGTAAATACACTTTGTATTTAGCGACTGTAATGCATATAAATTGATGTACATAGTTAAAGGTTTAGATTTTAAGTTTCTAAATTAACATTTTGGAAACATGGCTTTCAGAATTTCCATATCTGAGGGAAAGTTCTTCTACAGTGATGAGCGATGAGACTATTTTAAAATAAATCTTTCATATGGAAATTTAAGTATTCAAATTTTGATGGGTAGTTTGGGACACACAAAAAATTTTTTAATAGTGAAGAAGCACAAACAATAAGTTCACAATACACTTAAGGCTTTTGGGCTATTTAATCTGACCATCCAAGGATCGAAGGATTTTTTTTTTTTTTCTGGTGAGATGATTAATGGACTGCCATCACTCTCTTCATTGCTAGGTTTATTATAACCTAAATTAGGAAGTTGTTTGTACTTTCACCCTTTAATTGAATTAGATAATGATTTTGTAGTCAGAAGTTCTTTGGAGATAGTAAATTTATTGACACTGTAAATCAGCCTTTGAATTTTATGCTGTTCATTTCCCTGTTGGTACAGAGACCGTGGAGGGTATGGGGCAAATGTTAATTCTATCAAAAATAAATCCTTAGTGGTCTAGGCCGAGTTTGAAAGGAATGCCTAAAAGGACTAAGAGAAGAGATGAAGTAAAGGAAGTCCTGCAGAGGATTGAGAATATTCAGAAGTTTCCTAAATATGGCCCCAGATGCCCTATATTTTATAAATATATCATAAGTATATAAGTATATAAAGATATGAGAGTAACTAAAACTGACAGTATCAAGTAGTCTCCAAATCAAACTATAGTTCTATAGATA
The DNA here is from genome assembly GCA_004027455.1 of Hydrochoerus hydrochaeris. NCBI lineage: Eukaryota > Metazoa > Chordata > Mammalia > Rodentia > Hydrochaeridae > Hydrochoerus > Hydrochoerus hydrochaeris. The sequence goes on along the minus strand of PVLA01005063.1, from coordinate 140,597 downwards.
AGAGTATTTATATCTGGAAAAATACAGAGCTACAATAAACTTTCTTTTGACATGACATTTAGGAATTCTGTCTCATATGGCCAAATCTTGAACTCTGGCCATGGTTTTATTCCTTTGTTTCTTTAAAAAATCTCTTTTAGGTACTATTAACACAAAACTAAGGGTATTTCTACCTTTACAGTGTTCAACCTTTCCTTTTCTCTCTCTTTTCTTTTCTTTTTTATAGCCTTCTTTTTCACTTATGAAGTTTCACAGAATATCATGCAATTTTACCAGAATACATTTCTTTTTTAAGTTCAAATTTTGTGACACTTACTCATAAAAGAATTCGGTGAAAATGATGAGACTACTTGGAAACAGAAAACTTAAGGTTGGGCTTTATAAATGAAAGTTATAGTTTATCTGCAGCCAACAAATTTCTAACTATTTGATTGTATAATACTGAGAAAAGAACAGTACCCTAATAAGTAGCTAAAATGGTCACTGCTTCTTTTTACTTTAAGCCCTTGCCTTGCAATCTCTGAATATTCTTCAGTCAAAGACAATCAGGGATTTGAAGGAGAAATAATGGAGAGTTTTACCTGTAGCCAAGATAGAGTAATTAGACAAAATATATGAAACAATGGTAACTGAGAGATGGAAAACAAACATGTGAATCAGGGGTAACCAAGTTTATTGTCTGAGAATTTCCAGGGTGCAGTGCTAGGAAGCAGAATCCAGGAGTCTAGTAGTCTCTCTGAATTGAGGACAGGTAGCTGAGAGTCAGGGATGGCCAAAGAGGTTAGAATCCATAAACAGAGTATTTGAATAAAAAGAGGAACACAGACAGTTTTAGAATATACCATGAGTTTCCCTGTACAGTGGAATATTATCAGAATGTACATGTGAGAAAACTCTTCAAGACCAGGGAAAAACAACAACCACCATCATTACCTGCTCAGTGATAATCTGTAGTGATTATTCACAATAAGGACCAACTTCTAGAAAAGTCTTTCCTGGATTTTGCGTTCATAGAAATGCAAAGGTGACATTTAACCAAATATCGAGCAAAGTTTTGCTCTCAAGGTTTTTCCACACTGAATATACAAGGTTTTCCCCCCATGTGTTTGTAACATAAAATAAGATATAATGAATGACTGGAAGCACAATCATATTCTATTACATTTGTAAAGTTTCTTTCAGGTACAGATTGTTTTCTCCTGAGGGTGAACACCGGGCCACTGGCTGTCACACGGGAACCAGATTGCTATTTGCTTGGAGTTCACTGATGTTTGACATATCAGGGATTATGGAAGGTATTTGCACAGTTATATTAACAGGGTTTCTCCTTTGCATGTGTTCACTAGTGTCCAATAAAGTGTGGCTCACTGTAAGATTCTCCACCTTTACAGAATCTCTACACTTCTCCCTGCTGTGCATTCTTTTACGTTTAACACAGAAAGACATGCAGGCGTAAGTTTTCCTACACACATCACATCCATAGGGTTTCTCTCCTGTGTGAGTTGTATGAGCTTTGCCTTTGTAATGAAGACTTTCCCACAGTCAAAACACTAAGAGGGTTTCTCTTTAGAGTGAGTTTTCTGATGTCTAATGAGCACTGCCTTCTGTGAACAGGATTGTCCACACTCAGTACATACAAAGGACGCCTTTCTCACTACGAGGCTTCCTTTCAACTGTCAATACATCCACAGGGTTTCTATCCCATATGAGTTTTTTGATTTATCAATGTCATATAATTTCTGAATGAACTCTTTTCTACATTCACTACATAAGTAAGTTTTCTCTCCTACATAAATGCACATACGTACAATGAGCAGTGATTTACTGGCAAAATCTTTCCCCTAATTGGAGCACACATGGGGCTTATTTCCTGTATGTATCTTCTGATGCTGAGTAAGCTGAGATTTTCTGAAGAAGGCTTTCCCACATTTACCACATTCATGGGGTTTCTCTCTTTTGTAAATGCTCTGATGTTTAATGAGGTTGAAGTTCTTGTGGAAGGTTTTCCCACAGATTCCACATTTATGGGGTTTCTTTACTAAATGAATTTTCTTATGTTCAGTGAGCTGTGAATTCTTGAGGAAATCTTTCCCACATTTAGCACACTCATGGTTTTCTCTTTTGTGTATTTGCTGGTCTTTAGGGAATTGTGACTCAGTGCTGTGGTTTTTTTCTATTTTCATCAGACTTAATTTTAGTATGAATTTGCTCATGAATATCATAAAGAAAGGCTCTCCTTTCTGCATTATCAATTCAGCAAACTTTTATTGCACATATTCTGCTCTGGTTGGATAAATTCAAACACGGTTTCCAACTTTTTCCATGTAAATCAAGCATGTCATGATTTGACCTTAAAGGAAAATGATGCTTGTCTCTCCGAAGATTACTAGATGCATTCTATTCATTACATTGTTCCACCCTCTTTGGCCTTTTATTGATTTCATAACTGCTGCTGTGAATGACCATCAGCTTTCTCAATTTCTGGATGGGTTTGACTGTGGATTTCATCTTCTATTGCCCACAGTGTTTCTCCTCATTCCAATGTGCAGAGAGCCTCTGGTCTTCTGGCTTGAAACACCACTGACACCAGGCAGCTGTAGTTCTTCAACATCACATCCTGAGACAGAACGTTCTGAGCAGGTCCCAAACCTGCTACCCGTCCTGTGGGTGAACTTCACAACATGCCCTCTATGTCAGTAACTCCTGGACCTTTGTCATTTTCCTCTGCTTCAAGAACACCAAATACATGAGATACACTGTCTTTAGTGTCTTCTGGATCTGCCTTAAATTTTTTACTTAGAAATATGAATCTTTGGTCAAGAGTATCTCGAGAAATGATGATATACACATCTGGGAACTTCCCCTTTCTTTTCTTTATTTGAATGTTCCTGCTTTAGGGAGCAGGACCTAGTTTCACTCTGAACCCATCAAGACCTTCAGGAGGCTAAAGCAAATTCCTTTGAAACACTTTCTATTTTGAAGAGAGCAAGAGACATTATGGTAGCCATTACTGATTTCCTGTTGTCTGGTTTTGAAGACCCATAAGGCTCTCCTTCTTTTCTTTTGATTTGTTTTATACTATTTTGTTTTGATTAATTTATTGTGTGTGAAGGTATGGACAACTATTTTGAAGAAAAGGAGACGCTCTGGTAGCCACTGTTGATTTCTGGTTGTCTTGTTTTGAAATCCTGTGCTACTTGCATTGTTTTGCTCTGATATGCTTTGTTCTGCTTTGTTTTGTTTTAATTTCTTTAAAATAAAAAAAAGCAGTTTAGAAAAAATTTTCTAAAGAAACTAGACATTGGGGAATCTTTCCTCAATATAGTGAAGACCATATATTATTGTAATGGGAAAATACTGAAAGTGTTTCCTTTGAAATCAGGAAAAGGCAAGGTCATCCATTGGTACCATCCATTGGTACCATTCCTATTCCACATAGTTCTCCAAATTTTACCTAGCACAATTAGGCAAGAGAAAGAAGTAAAAGTGATACAAATAGGAAACTAGGAAGTTGAATTATCACTGTTTACAGATGATGTCATTCTATACTCAGAAAACTCTAAAGATTTCACCAAAAGACCTTTAGAGCTGATAAATGAATTCAGCCAAGTATCAGGATACAAAATCAGCATTAAAAAAAATCAGTAATGGACTAGCTGAGAAAAACAAATCAGAAAAAAATTCTTTTCATGATAGCTTCAAAAACAAAAGAAAACAAAATAAAAACACCCAAACACCCAGGGATCAATATAACCAAGGAAGTAAAAAACCTCTACAATGAGAATTTTAGAATACTGGAGAAAGAAATTAGAGAAGTCATTACAAGATGGAAAGAGTCCTTGTGGTCCATAGATTCACAGAATTAATATCAAAATGGTTATTATTACCAAAAGTGATCAGGGAGCCAATGCAATCTCCTTCAAAACACCAAGAACATTTTTCATAGAACTAGAAAAATCAATCCTAAAATTTGTATAGAGTCACAAATAGCCCAGACAACCCAAAACATTCTAAGCAAAAAGAAGAAGGCTGGGACATCATAATAGCCAATTACAAATGATGCTATAAAGCCATAGTAACAAAAACAGCATGGCACTGGTACAAAAATAGACATGAAAACTAATGGAACAGGAGAGGGAACAAGAAAAAGTCTATACCACTGTAGCCATCTGATTCTGGACAAAGGAGCCAAAAACATACCATGGGAAAAAGAATCTCTTTAATGAGCGGTACCAGGAAAACTAGATATTCATTAACAAAAAAATGCAACAAGACACAATTTTTCTACTCTAAATGATTTTCAACTGAAGTACAAAAACAATAGTAAACAAAAGAAAACAAGGCAACAAGATGCCTACAAATTCCTTAACTCCTCAAAAGCTGATCTTATGGGCACCGAGGTAGAGGAAGTTATAGGCAAAGCACACACACACACACACACACACACACCCAAAACAAACAAAATAAATGGTTAAAATACCTGAACAGATCAAATAACAAACATAAGCAAATTCATAAGATGTTTAGTGAGTGGTCATCCTAAGTAAACAGAGGGTGTTGGACCCTGGAACACAGGCAAAGGCTAAGAGTTTGCTACACCAAGAAGACATCACTGAAAAGTGGACATTATCTGAAGAGGTCTCAATAGTAGCAACAAAGATTTCCACTAAAATCAACTCAAATGTCTCAACAAAGACAAATAAATAAAAACTAGAAACATGGGAAGACAAGCCAACAAAACACCCCAGAACTCCCAATTCTCCCATAGCTGATCCATGAACATTGAAGGGGAGGAAACCAAAAATCACAGACCTGAGTTATTTGAAATGACATGAGGAGTGATAAAATAAACCAATGATACATTTAGAAAGCATACCAAAGATACAAGTAATAAGACATCAGGTCAAATAAATAAAATGACCAGAAAATCTACAGATGATACTAATAAAATACTTTCATATTGAATCAAAACATGATTGTCCAGCTTAGGAAAGAATTAGAATCCATAAAAATGCTCCAAATAGAAATTGAGGAGATTATGCATAGCAGAAGAGATCAGTATAAGGATAGTGTGTCAGAACTAGAAAACGTCTGTAGTCAGGGGCCAATTAGTGAAAGAAATCTTAAAAACAAGAGAATATAAGAAATGGACCCAATAACTTTCAGATCACACAAAGAAGGCTAATCTAAGATTAATTGGAATTAGTGAAAAACAAAAGGACTGAATAAAATCCTATGTACTGAAGTAGAAAACTTTCTAAATAAGGGAAAAGAATTTAAGATACAGAAAAGTGAGGCATATAAAACCCCAAATATCATGATCAGAAAAGAACCTCTCCATGACACATCATAGTAAAAATCCTGGTAGTCCAAAATAAGAACAGAATCTAAGAAGTAGTTAGAGAAAAGCAGTAAGTCACTTACAAAGGTAAACTGCTTAGAAATACAGTACATTTCTCAACAAAAAGCTAAAAGGCCAGGAGAGCTTCAAGTGAGGTGTTACCTAGCCCCCTCTCTGCTGCAGAACGCAACTCATTTGCCTGCTTTTACTTGTCCCAGACTCACTCTGCAGAGCCTGTTCCCAGATTTAATACATGCACAATTTTGCTATTGTTTGCACTTGTTTTGACCAATTCTTTGTTCAGGACAAAAAGAGCCTAGAAACAACCTCTAGAGGAAGACTCCAACACCCCCAAACCAGTGAATATTTCTATAAAGTCACAGATTCCACAGACTTCTGCTCACTTGTCAAATAAACATCTTAAATTCCAGGCTGTAATGTGCTCCTTTCCTGAGGATCCATACTCTGAATTCTAAGGAACAGTGGAGGTCAAGAGGAAATTTTATGGAGGGATAGACAGCTCCTTAGAGTCAGGAAGGGACCTGGAAAGTGGGTTGCCAACAAACCCAATGCTCAAAGGAAGTTTTTCAGGGCAAAATTATGAAGTGGGTACAACGTGGGACAAAATTATGATCAACTGATCAGAGTACCAGTATATACACTTAGGCAATATTGATCCAATGGGGAAACAAGTCACATACCAAGTATACATGGAAAGAACAAGGACCTTTTTTTGGAGGAGATAAATCAGGAGGTCTTGGTCACCTACTATGGTGACTGATGCCTATTTAGAATATCAGTCATTATTGTTTTTCCCAGAGGAAGTATGCAGGCATAATCATTCCATTTTTATCTTGAGGCCTGACCTTCAACCAGTGTGCCTCTAGCCACAAGTTGTAATGTGCTCTTATCTCCTGCACTGACTCCTTTGAGGGCCTACCCCATCTGACTGCCACCTGATTTAGCTGTCTGTAACTCAGTGAGAGTCCCAAAAAGGAGATGAAGAATGTAAACCCATCCTACTTGTGGAATAAGTTCTGGGTTCACTGAATTTTCAAGATGTTGCAGTATGAGGCATCAAGGGACTTATTAGAAATTTCAAAGTATGTGCTCACACTCAAAGAATACCTGTAATGTTGGTCCTCAAGAGGCATAATACAGATTGGACCTAGGAATATTTATGTGTTTTTGGCAGTGCATATCTGTGGAATTTGTGAACCTATAAGGAACTCTATTTTGGCCTGAGTTTAAAAGGATGGCCCACTCACAGAAAGGCAAGCAAAAAGCACAAGCCCCACCAGAATTTTTGGGATGGGTGATCTAAGATATTTTGGCTAAAACAGTTCTTTGAACTCTTGCAATCTGTTCCTTGATCTTAAAATCAGGTTTTGCCCTTCATTTTATCAACAAAATTTTCTTATGGATTTAAAATGTTTCCATGGGACTCTGGGTGTGAGGAGCCTAGAAGAAAAGAAGCATAAATACATCTAGGGAATTGTGATATGGACTGTGTCTTGGAGTTATAGTTTTCTTAAAAGAATAGTTATTAAAGTAAGGTCTGATTTTCCTTGTCTTCTTTCTACCTGCCTTTGTCTTCTCTCCTGGATCAAGTGGAAGTTCTTTATTTCCACTTTGGGGAGACTTCCTGGGTCTTGTAGTGACAAGGTGACTTAGAAATTTGGACACACATTTGGGGTTTTTCATTAACAGCTTCTTCTCCTACTCATATAATTATCTGCAGAAATTACTTTTTAGGGTAAATGATAGGTAATAAAATAGTAACAGCTCTACCTCGATATAGTTGCTAAAGGTTCGAAAGTTTTTATATTACATGGTCCTTCATATATTGCTACATAGATAGTTATTAGTACTGTAATAATTATTTAAATTGTGTTGTCTAAAAATAAAAGACTTTCCCCAAACATAAAAGAGAAAAACACTTAATACAATGGAATTCTTTTAAGTGGGAAAAAGAAACTTAAGTAAAGTAGGGAAATGAATGAAAATAGTTAAATTTTTTTTCTCTGTGGAATTGTTTGTAGAATAAAATTGTAAAAATAAGATCCTGAGTATATTCACTGCTTACATATAAAGTATGCTTATATTTCAAAAATAATTTATAAAATAAACTTTTCATTAAAACTAGGTTATTTTCACAAATACGAAGATGTACTTATGTCTCCTACATGATGAGATGCTTTGTGTAGGTGTTACTTCTTTTGGTTCAATGTATTAAAAGTCAGACAAAAACAACAATGATATCCAGACTGAAAAAATATATGCATAACAATACAGAATGAAATATAAGAACTTTTGTTTTCTGTTGAAAAATGTATACAGAATCTATTTTCTCACACAGTGTATTTTACAGAAACAAAAGTTCTTACTTTAGATTTTCTTTTCACATTGTATTTTACTATATCCAAATAAAGACTAAAAGACTATTTTTAATGACTTTCAACATATACTGTTTGTTCACCTTTTGTTTCTGTTGTAGCTACTGTTCAAGCGTAATTTTGAAGTTCACTTTCAGTAACAGGTAAATTGTACAGCTTAAGAGAAATATGTTTTCACACTTACTTGATATTTTGCTCTATTTTCTTTAAAGCTCTTTGCAAATTCAGGTGACAAAAACAGATGTTTGTTTCCTGGGCTTTCCTGTAATTTACAGGTATGCAAATCTCTATGTGATGACTCACCTTTTCTAATAATAACCAAAGCTGCCATCCTATTAAAAGATAATTAGCTACCATACCCTATTTGTCATTCACCAGCAATGATGCTGTTGAATTTTTGGTCTCTGTCAAAGCCCTACAAATTATGAAGTATTATAATGTATTTTTTTCTGATTCACAGCTCGTGATTCAATGTTGAATATCATTCTTACCTTAATACACATTATGACTCTAATTTCTATGTACCATATTGATTCCAGTTATAATAGTGATCATCCTATATACAGCATTTAGCCTAGTATAAAGGAGACAGAGGGTATTTAATTATATTTTCTATTTACTTATTTTTATGATTTGAACTATGGGAAGGCAATGGTCTTCGATGATCTAAACCAGAGATCTGTCCCAAAGCAATTGAGATTGGTTTTAGTATAGTATATGTCACTTTATGATTGAAAGCAAATTAATCTATTTCATATACTTCACTTTATAGAGAATATCAATATTTGTTCTCTCCCATTGCACAGAGGATCTATGTTTCACTCTAAATCCAAACCAGGATATTCAAGACAGTGGGAAGAATGAGGGTTTTCAAGGAGAATGTGAATATCAGGATATGGAAATGAAAAGTCACTTAGTAAGGCAATAAAAAATGGTCAGGCTCTACTAGTAATGTCATAATTAGGGGTGTAGGTGGAAGGTATGACTTGAGATAGGGTAATTCCTGAGAAACTTCTAAAATCATGATGGTAAGTAGCTGACATAACAACTTTACTGGACTGAGAGTAGCTGCTTAGAGAATAATGTCAAATACGCCTCTCACCAATCCAGGATGCCTGGTGCTGAAGGAGGCAACTCAGAATACACACACGTGCTGGGTGTCACATTTGCTCACCCTCAGCTTAGAACATCAGCTAGTGCAGGAGTTTTATTTCATGGGTTCAAAGATGTAAGTACATGGGGAATATTTTACAAAAGGACAACCTGGGATCTAAGGGAAGGATGGTTTAGAACCAAAATGTCCCTTCAAACTCTAATGCTCGTGGCAGCACACTGCATCATGAGGTGCTGTGCCCATCAGTGGATTCTTCTACTGACCAGCTCGGCAGCTGAATGTGCAGTTAGGAGATGGAGCCTGGTTGCAGGTGGGTCACTGGGGGTGTGACCAGAAGACTGTATCGTCCCCCTCGCTCCTCCCTCACTGTCTGCTTCCTGCTGCCATGGATTGAGTGCCTTTTCCTCCACTGTCCTCCTCTCCTATTCCGCTTCTGCCATCTAGCATGCCCACCACAGATCGAGACTGTGAAACAAGCTAAACTTCCCTCACTTTAAATTGCAAGGCTCGACTGTTTTGTCCCAGGAATGGGAAAAGTAATGAAGACAGTTCTTCGTACCAGAGAAGTATGGTCATTTCTGTGACTGTGCCTGACTATGTGGTTCAGAAGTCTTTGGATATGGTTCATGAGGGGAATTTCAAAAGGCTTGGAGATGCTGTCAGGAGAAGCCCTAGAATGCAGTAAGCTGAATGTTGAAGGTCGCAAGAGTACTTTTCAGATCTTCTGCGATAGGAAATACAATTGCCTGATGTCCAGCTGCTGCACTCTGACCTCTCCCACTGTGTCTGTGTGTGTTTCCTCCCTCTCCCCACCTTCCCCGCTTTCTTCTTTTCTCCTCTCCTTTACAGGAGTCAGATCCGTACCCTGGTCTCAGGCTCCCCAAGTCACCTTCAATTTCTAACCCATATTGTTCCTTACTTGTGTTTCCCCTGTGAATCTCTAGCACATGCAATCTTGTCTGGCTTCTGTTTCTGAGGACCAGATGGACACAAAAGATTTTGGTCACACACTTTTGAAGGGGAAGTTTTTATCCCAGGAAGCTGAGATGACAAAATCAGTGATAAAAAAAAGCAGTAAGATTCTAAAGCAAAGGTGATACTTTCATACCTATTTTTATAGCAGCACAATTCATAATAGCTAAATATGGGGAGCAGCCCATATGTTCAACAAATGAATGCATAAAGAAAATATGGTACTTACACACAATGGAATACTACTCCCAGGAAGGATAATCTTGAGTCATTTGTAGAAAAATAGATGCTCTTTGAGAATGTAATGTTAAGTGAAAAAAAATCAGACACACAAGTTTAAATATCACATTGTTTCTAATGCATGAGAAACCCAAAATAAAGAGCAGAATGAAAGCTAGAGAGGAGGAAGTAGAGAGACAGATCTTTCTCAAATGAGAAGGAGATTGAGAGATGGAGGGAGGGGAGAAGCAGGAGAAAAGAAGGGCTCCAAAACACTTAAGGGGTTCTGTACATGTACCAACTCCCCACAAGGCGTGAAAACACTATGTACTGCAAACATGTACTAATAGAAAAACAAAACCAACAAACCAACCAACCAATCAACCAACCAACCCCCAGCAGTGGTGAAATTCTGAGAACTAACTGATCAGCTGTCTTTTTGTTTCTGCAGATTCTTCTGCTGCTTCAGCCCTAAATACAGTCAGGTGTTGCATAAGGACAGATCACATGCAGGATGGTGGTATAGGAATCCATCGCATAATAATGTCACAGAAATCTTAGTCTACATAAGCACACTCTGATGCTTTTACAATGGTGAAACCACCCTAGAAATGCATTCTCATTATTGTACATATTCCTGTTGTTAAGTGACATACAGCTGCTTTTGGACTACATGGCTTTTAAAAATTTTTTTACTGAAATAACTTTATCCAAACCCAGGCTTCAAATAATACCCCTTAAAACTTTCATAGTAGATCATACTTGTTCTATTACTTCATTCATCATATATTATATCTTCTTATATTCCTTCATATGTACATCAGATTTTGTTTTACGGAATGTGTAAGGGATTTAAATGAGTGGGTTAGGGCACATGGTATGGTGTCTGTCTCTATTTCCATCTCAGAGGCAGGGCCTGACCTTTAGAGTTAAAGCAAAGAGATTCAAACAGCCCCAGAACTACCTAAGAGAGGCATTTTGGGATTTGGGACATAAACAGAGCAGTGGCCAAATGTGACTAGAGTTAGACACCATGTTATTCTCTTGTCTTCCAAAAGGCACCAGAAAAAAATCTAAAATTCCAAAGACTGAAGGTTAGGAAAGTCTGCAGTGAGTACCAATGACAGACACCATTGAGTGTCCCTTGTCTTAGTGGCTTTTTGGGAAATGGACATGGACCAGCTGGAAGCAGAGCCATTATTGAAGTGACTATCAGATTAGGATACTACTATAATAAAACAAAGAAAGCTTAAAAAATTAGTTTCCTTTGCTTTGTTGGGAAATACAATTACCAATAGCTTATCTGTAAAAGTAACTGGGCCTTAAGGATGTTTTCTTTACTTTTGATATCTCTACTAGGATTTTTATAATCCTCATATATCTTCACAACTACCTCACTCAGAGAATAGGGCCATTTATTTAGCAGAATTTCTTTCTCTTTCTTTTCTTTTCTTTTCTTTTCTTTTCTTTTCTTTTCTTTTCTTTTCTTTCTTTTATCTTTTTGAGACAGGATTTCACCACGGAGTTCAAGCTGGCCTTGAACTCCCAGCGATCCTCCTGCCTCAGTCTCTCAAATGCTGGTATGACAGGTGTGCACCATTACACTTGAGCTAGCAGGATTCCTGAAAACTGGGAAACTCATCTTTGGGCCTCTTTTTTGTGCCTGTGAATGGGTGGAGAAGCATACTTGAATGCAGTGTATGCCCTCCTCTCTAGATAAACACTTGGGTTATCCTGGAACTCCTTGGTGAAATGGCCCCACCCCTCCTTCCAGAGCCCCTAATACTCTTATCTTTGGGTGTCCTCCTGAGTAAAAGCATGCTACTGTTTGTGTTCTCCAAAGGGCCGAGGTACAGATGAAGAGTGGCCACATACAGTGCGGAACACATATGAATGTGTTTGAGGCTCATGTGTTGCAAGATAAAGCCATGAATGGGAGGAAAAGAGGGTAGGCCTTGAAGCTAGGGTCTTCTGACTTATTCTTACTCCAGGCTCTGCAAATATTAGAAGCAGGTTCAAGCTTACAACAATGTTAATGTCTCTATTAGAGAATTGGTACATGAAATATAAATGAGGATTCTCAGAGGATATGTCTGATTTGGTGGGTATCAGTGAATTAAGATAAAACTGGATTTGGGGAGATTATCAAGTGGCTTTCAAGCTTCTGGAATGAAACTGTTTATGAAAGAAGATGATAAATGTGCAAATTCTCTAGAAATTTCTCAATATCTTAACTTTCTCCATAATTCCACAGGATATATTAGGTAGGAGATACATAAAAATGATTTTCATGTTTATATTTATCTCTGTGTATTTCTAAGAAAGACCAACAGCCCTTTATGTGTAAAATGGGAGATGTGTTAAAATTTTTAGGTGTGAGTTCTCCTAAAGTTCCAGTAACCTTTCTCTTAAGCAAACAGTGATAATATTATCTTTCTGATAGCTAGTGAAATGTGTGCGTCTGTATTATTGTTTTGAAAATTCTTTGATTTCTATTATCAATGAATATCAATAAAAACCCCTAAATAAACAAGTCTTTGGAGTTTGGGATGATATTTAAGAATCTGAAAGGTTGTTAAAATCAAAATGTTTGAGAACCATTGGGCTGAACATCACTATTTTATACAATAGTATGGATAAGCCAATTGTTGCCCAGACATGTAAGCATTTTCTAAGAGCCGCAAGAAGGGAATTCAAAACATTGTGATTTTTTTGGCTTATCCAGCAAGGAAAATATAATTGTCTATTACCACCCATCATTAAAGATAGCATTAAAACCAATCTAGGACCACTCAAGGTAAGCCACTAAAATTACCACTTCCAACTATTGATTCTCTCTACTCTGGATCATGGTTGATAGACATATCTGCAGAAAAAGACTTTTCTGGCCAGTACTTCTGATTGCATGGTGAAGAGAGAGAACTATAAGGAAGTGATTTGGGAACTAAAGATGAGGCTGCTGATATCTCATACTTGAAAGTTGATCTATGTATTTTTATAGCTCTTCATCATGTATCTTTGCTCTTGAAAGTGTGTGGAAGGCTTCTTACCTGTAGGAAAAGAAGTAAGATTAGTAAGGGTGGACTCTCTCATTCTGAAAGGAACCTTGGTGAATGAGGAGAGTATTAATCAGATTTCCTAATGTTGAGAACACAATACTTAACAACCACAACTCAAAGGAAGTGAAGTTTGTGTTACTTATGTTTTAAGATGGCTCAGTCCATGGTCAGCAGGCTCCAAGGAAGAAACATCATGGTGGAAGAGCACTGTAGAGTGAAGCTACTTAGTTCATTGCTGCTGGGAAGGAGAGCAAGGAAACAGAGACAGAGAGGAAGAAGTTAGGGACCAGATGAAGACCGCAGTACCACATGTTGATGACCTATCTGAATATACCCAAAAGAGTGCTTTACCAATTCCTTGGACAGATCCCAGAGCCAACCAAGTTGACACTATCAAGCTTAACTATTCACAAGGGATATATGCTAGATGGAAATGATGGCGAGAATGAGTAGGCAAGACAGGGATCTGTTTTCCAGATCATGATTTTCCTAGGGTACCAGAGATAACTGAATTAAAAAAATTGACTTTGTGATGAGATTTCATTTTGGATCCCAATTCTGAAGCTGTCACACTCAGGTATGACAACACTCAAGTATAACACTTATGCTCTTCTTTAGCCTCTACAAAGTAATTATTAGGACAGAGTACTTTTTTTATTTAAAGAGAAAAAAACAGAAAAGGGATAGAAATATTACAGAATTTCAAAAAAAAAGATAGTAAGAAATCACTAGTTGATAAATTATATATTGTTCTTTTAGAAATAGTTGTTCAAGTTACAAAATTAAAGCACACAAAGTGGACACTCAAGCAGTGAGACTGCAAACAGATCTGTTCAACAATCCAACAAGAACTTAGAAATATGGTTATCAATCCTATGCACTTAAATATACATGCAGTTATATCTTTTATAGCACTTCCTATTTCCTTTTTTTACAATAGCAATTATACATTTTTAAAATTTTATTTAAAGTGAAGAAAAAAAGCAAAACAGAAAAAAAGGGTAGTAACAATACAGAATTCTAAAAGAAAAGAAAGAAAAAAAAGGAAAAAGAGAAAAAAACCACTAAGAAATCACTAGTTTATAAATTACATATTGTCATCTTAGATGTAGTTGTTCAAGTTACAAAGTTAAAGGATACTTAGCAGACATTCAAACAGTGAGACTGCAAACAGTTCTGCTCAAAGATCCAACAAAGATTCAGCAATATGGTCATCTATTTTACACACTCAAACATACATCAGAGAACTCTTTATAAGAGCATATAGGTATGTTCAGAGGGAAGGGGAGAAGTGTGGTAAAAATATATAGTGAATGTTTTGATTTAATAAAACTACAACAAATTGTCATTAATTCTCATCAAAATACTCCTCCTTGATTTGAACACACTTATTCCATTAATCTCACTACCTTTAGGTATTTCTCGAAGTCTCCTTTTGTGAGGTTTTTTTTGAGGTCTAATTAAAAATGTGGTGGTTGCCGCTGCCTAGTGCCAGTCATTCCAGAGAAAGAGAGGCTCATTAAAGCAGCCATGCTGGTGTCTTCACCCACCTTATCCACAGCATGTGGAGCCATGAGACTTCTGAGTCTTTCCCAAAGTCAAAATGACCATGCAAGACATTCATGACATCAAGGCATCTATGACAGTGTAATGAGACACTTATAAAAGAGGACTCCCAGAACAGCTTTAGAAAGTGGCAGGATAAGTGTGTTCAAAGTGAGGAGACTATCGTAAGGGGGATTAATGGCAATGTGTTTTACTGTAATGTATTTTTAAAAATGTAAATATTCACTTTATCTTTCCATAAAGAACAGTTTTCTTTCTCAGTGTCTTGTTTTCTCATCACCGAGGTAAAATCTATAACACTCAAAGTTAAATGAGGAAAGGTTTAATTTACTTTATTTTACTTGTATTTTATTTGTCTTTTTGAGACAGGGTCTCCCTGTGCAATTCAAACTGGCCTTGAGCTCACTTTGTAGCCCAGGTTGGTCTTGAACTCATAATGATCCTCTTGCCTCAGCCTCCCCAGTGCAGGGATTACAGGTGTGAGCCACCACACCTGGCTGAGGAAATGTTTATAGAGGTTTCAGTTGACAGGGTCCAAGGCAGGGTGGCATGGCAGAAGGGCATCGCAAAGCAGGCAGGCAGAAGGCAGCAAGCAGCAAGTGACAAGTGACAAGCAATGACAACCGCAGCCCTCTTTCTGTTATATTTTAGCACAGGTAGCACACACATGCTTAATCTAGCATTGCACCGTGAATCGATCCCAGTATCCCATCCTGGATCTCAACATCACACAGCCTAGATCCAGCCACCTCCAAAAAGTCCCACCTATGTCCACATGAGGCTCTGGATACAAACCGTAACACTCAAGCATACACTGTCTTTCTTTTATAATTATCTGAATAGTAGCAATATTGTTTCTAATATTCTGAGATATTTCCCATTTCTCTAAATTCTTGTCATTTAGGTCTTTACTGTATTGAAGGAAGAACTCAGTCAACAATAATTAGAATAGTGATACTAATTGACATTTATATAGTGCAAATTACTATATGCTGGATGCTATTTTAAGGACTTTATTTACACAGGGAGTATCTTATGGAAAGTCACCCTGAAGAGAATTTTATAAGCAGAAAACTCTTCTCTCTCTCTTTCATTTTAATTAAGAGAAATAATGTTCTTGAGAAATCTTTTAATTTTATCATGCACCTCTGAGTTTAGGTATTAGAAGTATTGAAGTGGATATTGCTTCTCTTCTTTTGTATATAACAGTTTCTCTGAGGGGCCACTAGTTCCTGACCAGTGTGAGATATGCAAGCAAGTTTGGAGACAACCATATGAGCCCAGTACAAAATTTCAAAGGAGGTTACAGTGAAGAAGATCATATTAGTAAAAATTCCCTGGTCTACAGTTTGTAAAATTCATACACATATAAAGTTGACTGATGTCAGATTGCATAACTGCATGCATTAAGACAAATTAAATTATACCACATTTTCTTACACACAGAAAATAATAATTACATAATTAGATTATTTAGTTGTTCAAAGAATTTGTATCAGTTAGCTAGAGTAATATTGGAGAGTAAATAGAAAAACAATTGTGTGTGAGTGAAATTATAAATATAAAATCTGTTTACTGTATCAACCAATAAATGTTTCAAAAGATCATATGAAAACATGCAAAGAAATACAAACATTTTAATAGTTGTATATTGTTTGTTCATTAAAATGCAGTTGTGATTGGATCAACTCAGAGACAAGGAATTTGGACCCTGTTTGAATTACCATGGCTTAGCTTTGTGTTGGCTACAAATGACTTAGTCATAAAGTATCATGTTTAATTTAAATACATTTGATATTTCTACAAGGAGTATTGTATTAGAATAATCACAGCATGAAGAGCTATTGTATGACATGTTTGAATTGTAGTTTAATGTGATCTTTGCATTTTATGCATAGTACTTTTGAAATCACTCAATTGCATATGAGTCAGGGGTGTATAGATAATTTAGAATTAGTGAATACATTCAGATAATAATTGCACTCATATGGTTTTTTAGAAAATAAACTGTTAAAAATTCTAAAATTATCCTTGACACCATAATATTGTTTTAATTCGTTAATACAGATTGGTTGTCACAAATGACAAAACATGCCCACAGTCTAGTTATATGCAAAGAGCAATCTTGTATCTAATGATTGATATCTTTCCTTCATGTTATGTTTCCTTAAGTACGCTGGGAGAATTACATAATGAACCCCAGGATTTAGAAGATGCTGCCTGGGAAAGGGAAAACACTTCATCTCTACAAAAGATATAGGTAAATAGTAATTTGTGAATAGAATGCATTGTAGTGGGGTGATGGAATTTTACTTCAAGAGTGTTAGGTTACAGTGAGCATATAAGAAATACTCATGTAATCCAAATGGTGCCCAATGGTTGTTACATAAATGTAGCTATAGTCACTCTTAGACACACACTCCTGTTTGACTAATTCGTTCAGTTTAATACTATTAATCTTCATTACTTATAGTTTAAGTCTATGTTCTCAAACTGAGGGCCAAGATATCATGAATCACAAATGAACTCACAGGTCACTGGACAATATTTGAAATATTCATGGGAACACTGAAATTGTCAGAAGTTGGAAGGATTAAGAACTCAAGGTAGTTCTCAGTTTGAGTATCAGATAGTGCTGCAGTAGTGATGCCATACCCTTGCAAATTCTGAGTATTGCTGGCTGCTCTGGGAAAAAAAACAACTACCATAGAAAAATAAATATGAATTTGAAGATGAGTGTGGTAGTGTGCAGTCTGTTGCCAAAATTTTGATAATTTCATGTACCAAAGACAAATATATTACTAGTAATTGTCATTATTTAAGAATATTTTTTCAATTCATAAATTATTGTTTCACTTTTTAAAATTTTATTTAAAGATGAAAAAAAGCAAAACAGAAAAATAGGTAGAAACAATACAGAATTTCAGAAAAAAAATAAGCAGTAAGAAATCCCTAGTTGACAAATTACATATTGTCTTCTTAGACATAGTTGTTCAAGTTACAAAGTTAAAGCATACAAGGTGGACATTCAAACAGTGAGGCTGCAAAGAAGTTCAGTGATCCAGTAACAAATGAGCAACATGGTTATCAATCCTACACACTGAAACATAAATGTGGTTATATCCTTTAGAGCACTTTCTGTTCCTCCTTTTACTTTTTTAAAAAATTTTTTTATTTAAAGAGAAACAAAAGCATGTAAAGGGTAGAGATAATACAGAATTTCAAAAAAAAGATAAACAATAAGAATTCACTAGTTGATAAATTACATATTGTCCTCTTAGAAATAGTTGTTCAAGTTACAAAATTAAAGCATACAAAGTAGATATTCAAACAGTGAGAGTGTAAACAGTTGTTCATGCATGAACCTCTACATGTATTTCTATCCTTTCTGTATTAGAGGGAAAAACAAAACTTATCAAGATGAAACAAAACAAATTCCTATAAGAACATGAAACCAAAAAGTTGTATAAAACCACAGTACAAGGTGATCTACAATGATTGCTGTGTTGTTTCTTATTATCTTCAATAGAATTGTCTGTATCATCAGGCATAAATGAATATGGCAGTATAATTGAATATAGCAGTACATAACAATATTAGTAAAAATAAAACATTGTAGACAGTATAAAACTTCAAAGGCAGGTAATAATCAAACCAGAGTGGATATTCTAGTGAATCTTGTCATCTTCAGTGCAGTTGATAATCAAACCAGAGTGGATATTCTAGTGAATCTTGTCATCTTCAGTGTAGTTGCCTATACTCTCAGACTTGATACTATCAATCATAAAAGCTTTGAATAAAATCTATCAATACAAAACAGCCATCTAAGAAACCAGATTTGATTATGATCAGTCATGGTAAAACAGTGCAGGTTTTACAGAGCTTTAGATTAAGTTAATAGGAAATTAAGGATGATTACTGTACTATATCCTGTTATTTTTCTGGATGTCTGTCTGTGCCCTCAAATCTAGTACAGGTAGAATGACTGGAACAGAATATAATACATCTAACCAGAGTAGTGTGAGTAATGTGGATTTTAAATCCTGGTGCACTATTAACGATATAGTGTATCAAGGCCATCTATGTTAGAGATTCTAGCCATCCTTCTCTGCCTCATTTCTGCTATGCTATTTTTCTGCCTGTTTGTCTACTTTTCTCCTTCATTCTACTGCCTGCCCCACTCATTGAGGCCTTCTGCCACTGTTCCTAAAATCCTGGTATTTTTTTTCTCTCTCTCTAGAATGTCCTTCAATATTCTCTGTAGGGTTGGATTGGTGGTCACAAACTTCTCCAGTTCCTCTTTATCATGGAAGTATCTTGTTTCTCCATTAATTTCTAGTGACAGTTTTGCAGGGTACATCAATCTGGGCTGGAGGTTATTTTCTTTCAGGGCTTGGAATATTTCTCTCCAAGCTCTTCTTGATCTGATGGTTTGTGTTGAGAAGTCAGCTGTGATTCTGATGGGCTTACCTTTATAGGTAATCTGTTTCTTTTCTCTGATGGCTTTTAATATTCTGTTTTTATATTGAATTTCTGCTATCTTGAGTATTATATGTCTGGGTGTAGATCTGTTTTGGTTGTTGGTGGCTGGAGTTCTCTATGCCTCACATAACCAAATGTCATTTTCTTTTCCCTTGCTTGGGAAGTTTTCCTTAATTATTTCTGTGAATAGCCTTTGTAATTCACCTGTATGTATTCCTGCTTCTTGATTCACGTTTCTTATTCTTAAATTGTAGATTCTCTTGTCATCTTCTAGCCTTTGTATTGTTACTGCTGTTTCTTTGTTATTTTTAAGAGAACTTTCCTTTCATGATCACACATTGCAAACTTGTCTTCAAGATTTGATAGACTATCCTTAGTTTCTTTTAAGGCATTTTGCCAGCTTTCAATGGAGTTTTTAATTTCCTGGTAGTCTCTGAATCTGCTTCATGTATTCTATATTTTCTTTATATTCTTTATTGAATGTTTCTCTCCTTTTTTTGTATTCCTCCCTTCTTTTGTCTGTATCTTCCTGAGAGATGCTTCCTGAGAGCATTTCTTTTATTACTCTACTCATATCTTGCTTTACCTGATTTAATATTTCAGTTTTGAGCTCATGTACAAGGTCCTGAAGATATCTTTTAATGTCCATTGAAGCCATGTCTGCTGTTGCGTGTTTGCCGCCCTCAGTCTCCCTTGTGTTTCCCGCTCCTGGATCAGTTCTCTCAGGGTTCTGGGCTGGGGGCCTCCTCCTGCCTCTCTCTCCTGTCATGGTCCTGGCTTCCTCCACACGGGTTACAGTGCAGGTCCCAGCCCCCTTCCCTGTTGGTCACGTTTCCTGTGAAGCAGGCTGGTGAGGGAACTCTGCCCTCTCCTGACTGCTCTTGTCACTAAGGTGTAAGCACCGACTGGCGTATTCCTGCCCCTCCCCACTGGGCCAGCCAAACTTCAGGGGCCTTTACCCGGTTATTATGTGCTAGGTGCAGGGAATCGATTTGGGATGGCTCATTGGGTCCCGGCCAGGGGCGCGGCCCAGTCCAAGCAAATCCCACGAATCTGCTCTGAGGAGGGAGGAACCAACTGAAGTCACTGTCACTCCCAGTTCAGGCTCCTCCTGCCCAATTCCAACATGTCGCCCATTTGGTCACGACCTTCCCATGGAGGGGGGTCCCATTCCCAGCACTGACCATGGTTTAATGAAGGTCCCTTCGCTGGTTCTGCTCTCCATTGGGCTCACCAACCCCTGACTTCAGCGCTGCTGTGCTTCCTGTGAGTGGTGGTGAGAACGAGTTTGGGTGGCTCTGCTGGCTGGCGTGGATTCAGGCCGTTGCAAACTTGGTGGGTTGCTGTGAATGAAAATGCTGTGTCCCATAATTTTTAGCTGTTTCAGTTGTAGTCCTGACATATTTGACAAGCTTTTTTACATTTTAATTTCTTCCTGTGTCAAGAGGAGCCATCTCCCTCCATCTGGGTCTCTCCAGGGTGTTTTATTCTGGCATATGAGTTATTTCTCCTGGGAGGCTTTGTATTATGTTGCTCACTGATTGGCCAACTTGACTTCTTCTCAATTCATAAATTATTTTTTAAAGGCACATGTGTTCTGGGTATATGTATTGGTTAGAGTTTAAAGGAATACAATTGATAGAAGATATGTAATTATACAGAGAGAAATTTATATATATAGTTACAATTGTATATATATAGAGATCTTTATTTCTTATTTATGTATGCAGGGGAATCTGTGAAGTAGGTTTATAGCATCAGAAGCAGGAGAGTCCACAGTGGCCCTTTGTGCACTAGAGCCAGAGGACCCAGTAACTGCTCAGCCTGACCCAGAATTTGCAGAACAAGAGGGATCAAGGGTGTAGCACAGCCTGAGACTGAAGACCAGAAGTTCCTTGGAGAGTCTGTGTTGGAAAGCTGAAGAAACTCACTCTGATGTCCATAGTTGATGCCATGAGCTGCTTCTCTTCCATGCCCCTCTGCCATTCCATCTTGCCTTGGGACCAACCAACCATGGGCAAACTTCTACAAACTGTGAGCCAAAATAGATCTTTTATCCCTTAATTTGTGGGTATGGTGTCTCAGTCACAGAAAATGTAACTAAGACAAGGGTTTTGGTGATCACCAAATTACCCAGGCTGGATGGAACTTGTAATCTTTCTGCCTCAGCCTTCTAGAGTTCTCTCTCTCTGTGTGTGTGTGTGTGTGTGTGTGTGTGCTAGGTTTAAACACTGTTTTTTCAAGTAAGAGCAGACTTGTCAGTACCATGAGTATTTCTTGAAAGCAGATCTGTTTCATGAAAGACTTTTTCATATCACTTTTTATTTTCTGTGTGGGACTATGTGCAAAATAACGGCAAAAGATAAGTCTTGTGTTAATAAGAATGTGAGGGAGTTGAGACCATCATGTTAAGTGAAATAAATCAGACACACAAGCTTAAATAGCATATGGTTTATCTTTTCTGAGAAATCCAAAGAATAAAGAAAGAGCAAAATAAAAGGTAGATAATAGGAAGTAGAAAGAGCAAAAGAAAAGATAGGAAGTAGGGAGCTATATCTTTCTTGAATGGAAAGGGGATCAAGAGCTGGAGGCAGGGAAAGGACAGAGGATGAAAGAAGGAATTAAAATGTGTTATGTGCATGTGTTACTGACTCAGTCACAGCATGACTCAAGTAAGGTACAAGTGACAAGGCTGCTTCGCCTGTGAGAAACACCTAGTTACCCTCTCAGAGCGGTTGCAGGAGCACTGTCAGGAGCTGTAGTTTGGCAGGAGGTGGAGGGCTGAGCCCTTGGGACCTCTCACAACAGCACAGGGCTGGACCAGGCAGATGAGGAGGCGACAGTAGGTGGGGACAGTAGACGGGGTGTGACACAGGCGTGTGGCACAGGAATGGAGACAGGTGACACTGTGTGGTGGGGCGAGCTTGATGGAGGTGCATACTGCAGATGGCAGAGTTCCTGGCATCTCAAGCGAATGCATGCACCACTGATGCTGCAGATGAGAGCTGGGGTTGCAAGGCAGAAAGAAGCTTCTTCGGTGCCGGAGGTGAGCCTGGGAGCTGGAGGTCACCAGTGCCAAGGGCCTGGGGTGGGACTTGAGGGACAGAGGTTTTGGTGAGGGTTGGGGAATGGTTTTGGGATTTCTTTTCTGCTTTTTAATGCTCATGCTTTGGAAGTATTAGACACATTGTTAGCTGGGCATGGGGGCCCATGTCTGTGATCACAGCACTCTGGGAAGCCTGGGCAGGAGAAGAGGACTATAAATTTGAGACCAGCCTGGGCAATGTAGCAATTTAGTGAGATCCTATCTTGAAATCTAATCTAAAAAACACGCTGGAGATGTAGGGCAGTGTAAAAACCCTGAATTTAATCTCCAGTATTAAAAACAATTAAAAACAAAAAGCATTGACTCTCAGACAGTGTTTGTATGACAAAGATGTACACTGTCCCCAGAAGATACAAAAGTCTGGCATTCCAAAGAGATGGAAGATCAGAATTGCATGTAGACATTTGTTTATTTCTTCTTTTTTACAAGCACACTGTTTTTCCAGCTCTGGGTTGAATTCAGGGCTTTGTACATGGTAAGCAAGTATTTTACCATTGACTTACACCCCAGCTCTTCTGGACATGATTCTTAAAGAAAAATTGTTTGGTGTTTTGTATGTTACTTGTGCCAGTTGGGGGTCACTGCACCATATTGAGCCCTCTCTGTGTCTTTGTTGGCTGGTTTGGATTATATTTTCTACAATGCCTGTGTGTATAGACCTCATTCTGCCTAAAACTGAACCCTGAGAAAGTGTCAAAGAAAACAGTAGCCAACCATGGTGATGCACATCTGTAATCCTAGTACTTTGGGAGGCTGAGGCAGGAGGATTACATGTTTGAGCACAGCCTGCTCAATTTAGTGGTTTAACTAGAACTTATCTTCAAGCAAAACAAAACAAAACAAAGCAAAACAACATGAAATACCAAAAAAAAAAAAACAAACAAACAAAAAAACAAAAAACCCAAAACAGCAACAAACATCTGGAAATATAGCTCAGGATGAAAGGCCCGAGTGTAATCCCCAGGACTGGAAAAAAAATATGAAGTGATGTGTTGATATGTAAACAAAGTATTAGTGATGTTTAATGATCAGAAAGAAATGTTTTAATGGGTTCAATTCCAAAAGGATAGCCTAATAATTATAATCAGATAGTTTTTACCATTTTAGTTTCTATTTAGGAAGTTGAGTTTATTAAAAAAATTCAGTCTAGTGAGCATTTGTGCATATAAAAGTCAGTTTTGAGGAGATTACTGTTACTGAATAGGAGAAGCTTCCAGGAATTTTGTCTTTACTGTCCCATGAGATAGGTGCTATTATTTAGACCCATTTTGTTGATTAGGAAACTGAGGTTTGGAGAAATGAATCTGACAGGGTCATCACATTAGGATTTGATCCTAAGAGAACTAGCTCTAGTGTCTTAATCACAGCTTTCCGAAACACTCTCAAAATGGTCTTATTTACTATCCCCACAGAGACAGAAGCCATGACAATGGTTTTCAATGGTTAACAATCTAACATTTGAAGAAGAAAAACTCTTTTTCTCTCCTTGCAGAATAAACTTATTATTTCTCCCTAATCAGTCCTTCCTCACTTTCTTTTAGAACCAAAGAGCACAAAAATTTTGGGAACATGTGAGCTGCGGGGACCTGTGTGAGGTTTCTTGATGACTGTGAGGATGTTTGTTGCCTCTTTCCGCAGGGCGACAGAGCCTTAGAAGCAGTGAAGGGCTATGGTAAGTGTTTTAGGCTTTGAAGCCACGTGGTCTGTCACAGGGACTCAAGTTCAAGTTGCAAGGCATCTTTATCATTTTATGTTGTTGTAACGAGAGGGTGGATGCCTGGCACAGAAAAGAGCTTGGTTTAGCTCCCAGTGCTTGTGGCTGTAAAGCCCAAACAGCATGGTTCTTGCATTTCATGAGCACCCCCTCGGCTGTAGGATAACATGGTGGCACAGAAGGGAGAATGGCTGTAAGCAGAAGGGGCCAAGTACCTGGGTTGGCCTTGTTTTATAACAGCCTACTCTGGAGGACAAACGCAGCTTCATGGGAGTTTCACAGTTCCTTGGGGAAGGGCTGTGTTTGCTATGACCTGATTACCTTCCACTAGGTCCGGACTCTTAAAGACCCAGCCACTCTCAATATTGCTACATTGTGAATCTAACCTCTAACACACGGCCCTTCAGGGGATAACCCACTGCTGAATCGTGCAAAAGAGTGAGGGCAGCCCCAGACAACATGCACATGAATGGGGCAAGGTTGTATTCAGGAAACTACTTACAAAAGCAGGCATCTCCTCAGTGATATACATGCATCCATGTTTATAGCAGCGCAGTTTGTAATAGCTCAATCTTGGAATCAACTCAAATGCCCATCAACTGAAGAATGGATAAAAATGATGTGATTTTCTATATGATGGAGTAGTTATTACTCAGCCATAAAGAAGCATAAGCCTAAGACATTTCTAGATGAGTGGGCTTTGTTGCTGTACTGTTAAGTGAAATAAATAGGATACACATGTGTTCTCTGGTATGGGATCCACTGAATATGTAATTAAGGTCCTAAGTGTATGAAAGGTATTGTGAAATAAAATAAATTGTTCAAAAGAAAGAGAAATGGGGAGGCAGGAGGGCAAAAGGAAGGAAGGAAAAAGAAAAAAAAAGATTCCACACTCCTATGTGAAATAAATTGTACACACATGTTTAAATATCACTTGTTTTGCTGGTTGGAGAAACTGACAGGGTAAATAAGGACCAAAACATACAACAGATACTGGGAAATAGGAAGAAAATATTCAAATGGGAAGAGGAACAAGGGATGGAGGAGGGGGAAAGAAAGGAAGGGGGAAAAAGAGAACAGAATGAAAAGAGTGGAAACAAAGCTTTTATAAATAAGGAGGAGAAGAGGAGTGAAAGGGAAGAGAAGGGACTGGAGAAAAAAAGAATCAAGAAATATATACTGGTACAAATTTCCTCTAATGAATATGATCATTATGTATGTCTAAAACATACTAATAAAATTAATAAAAAAAAGAAAAAGAAAATGAAGAAAAAAAGTAGCCTTTACATTAAGATAGGAGCCCTTAATCCCAGCACTCTAGGAGGCTGAGGCAGGAGTATCATAGATTCGAGCCAGTCCTGAGCAATTTCGTGGCTTAGTGAGCCCCTGTCTCAAAGTTAAAAATAAGAAAGAACTGGAATTTAGCTCAATGGGAAGGCCCTGGATTCATCCTTATGTACAGAAAAAAAAATTAGGCCAGGAAAAAATCCTGTACTGGAGGAAAATTACCTGACACTAATGTGAATCCATTATCAGCTATAAGTGCTTTGCATTTTCTGCATTGATGCTATATTTTTTTTCAGACTTAATATTTAAAAACCATCCAAAAAACTGTACCTAAAGTTATTATCATGATTGTGATTGAGTCCTGCTACGTTTTCTGCTTGCTTATTAGCATTTTTCTGAAATGAGTTTTGTTTCTGCATAGAGAACAATAAAGAAACTTTTTTTGGGGGGAAAATTAAACAAACAAACAAACAAACAAACAAACAAAAAACAGGTATCTTGTTGGATTTGGGGTTTTGGCATGACCTTAGGTTGCAGAATTTAAGAGTGAAACCTCTAAAATCCCAGTTCTGCCTCACTCTTAACTAGCAGACCACCAGTGGGTTGAAGGAGGTTGCTGGTTTTAGTTTTGTAAGTATGCCCATGTTGTTTTATTTTGATCTTGTTACTCATGCTGATATAATTGGAAACTTATCTGTTACCATTTCAGTTATTCACACTGCCTTTTGAGTCTGTAGAATTTTCTTTTCTTTCCTTGCAGTTTCTGCCAACGGGCTTGATATTTCTATCTTGCATCTCGAAATAAAGATCACGATTGCTCATTTTGCATCTGATGCTTAGCATGTAATCATTAATATTTACATAAGATCACTGGCTTATAATACCATCTCTGTTTATGACTAGAAACATAAAATGTCTAATGACTGAAGAACACTTGAGCACAATATCCATGAATTCATGAGTTAAGTGCTTTTGGAACCACTTGATAAAGCTGTAGTGGAAGATGTAGAGACAAGAACACTTCTCTCTGAAACAGACAACTGAAGACAAAAGCCCAGCTTGGGAACAGGAGAAGGCTTTCTCTTTGCTCTTTTCAAGTATGCAGGTGCCAAGTGAGAAAACTGAGAACTGTGTAATTTCAGGGACAAGAATGACCTAATTTGTGGGAATCTTTGATGCGAAGACTTCACCAGACATAGTGACCTCAGGTTTAACTCCTGGTGAATCTTTATAGGCACAGTGAGATCAGGAATCAAGCAACTCTTGGAAGTCACTAGGAAATAATTTTTTTTTGTTTTTTGTTACCAGGGATCGAACTCATGACCTCGTGCTTGCAAGGCAGGTGCTTATGCCGCTGAGCTAAATACCTGGCTAGGAAATAATTTTTATGCACAATAATAAATATTTACTTTTGAATTAGTGTTTAATTTAATAACAAAGAAATGGTCCTCCAATGTAAAACACATCTAAAAGAAAGTCATTGTTTTTAAGTCAAAGAATCTGCAAAGTCCTCACATAGAACATCACTGTAAAACATTTTCTGATAATTTTTAAGTTTTTTAGTTTTTTTTAATAAAAGAGAAAAAAAACAGGAAAAAGGTAGAAATATTACAGAATTTCAAGAAAGGAAGATAAACAGTAAGAAATCACTAGTTGATAAATTACATATTGTTCTTTTAGAAATAGTTATTCAAGTTACAAAATTAAAGCACACAAAGTGGACACTCAAGCAGTGAGAGTGCAAACAGATCTGTTCAACAATCACATAAGAACCTAGAAATATGGTTATCAATCCCACACACCTAAACATACATGCAGCTATATCTTTTATAGCGCTTGCTATTTCCTCTTTTTTTTACAATAGCAATTATACATTTTTAAAACTTTATTTAAACAGAAAAAAGTAGCAACAATACAGAATTCTAAAAGAAAGAAAGACAAAGGAGAATGAGAAAAAGCCCCACTAAGAAATCAGTATTTTATAAATTACATACTGTTATCCTGGATGTAGTTGTTCAAGTTACAAAATTAAAGGGTACATAGTAAATATTCAAACAGTCAGACTACAAACAGTTCTGCGCAAAGATCCAACAAAGATTCAGCAGTATGGTCATCTATTTTACACACTCAAACATACATGCAGTTATATCACTTAGAGCACTTTCTTTTCCTCTCTTTTTTACAATAGCAATTACACATTTTGGTTTTATTACACTTATAGTTCTTATTTACTTTTTACACTAGAGACACAATATGATATTTATAAATATGATTCTTATTTATTTCACTAATGAGGATAGTCTCAAGTTGTCTCCATTTGCCTATGAAGGCCTCAAGACCTTCCTTTTTTATGGCTAAGTAATATTCCATTGTATAAAAATGTCACATCTTTTTCATCCACTCTGTAGTTGATGGGCATCTTGGTTGTTTCCAGGATTTAGCTATCACAAATTGTGCAGCTATGAACATGGGTGCACATATATCACTGTGATATGAACTTTTCAGTTCTTCAGGGCAAATACCCAGGAGGGGGATAGCTTGATTGAATAGAACTTCCAATCCTAGTCTTCTGAGAATTCTCCATATGGATTTCCATAATGGTTGCACCAGTCTACATTCCCACCAACAGTGGAGCAGTGTTCCTTTTTCCCCTCAGCCTCGCCAACATTTGTTATCAGTTGATTTCTTGATGGCAGCTATTCTTTCCTGAGTAAGATGGAATCTCAATGCTGTTTTAATTTGCATTTCTCGAATGACCAGTGATGGGGAACATTTCTTCATGTATTTATTTGGCATTTGTATATCTTTCTCTGAGAACTGTGTGTTCATCTCAGATGCCCATTTTTAGAGAGGGTCTTTGAATTTGGGGGGCTTGATGTTTTTCAATTCTTTATATCTTCTGGACACAAGTCCTTTGTCTGAGAGGTTGCTGGTTAAAATTCTTTCCCACTCTGTGGGTTTTCTTTTCACTCTGTTGGTGATTTCCTTTGAAGTGCAGAAACTTTTCAATAATGTGAGATCCCATTTGTTGATTCTTTGAAGTGTTTCCCGTGCAGTTTGCATTTTGTTCATGAATTCTCTGCCTATCCCTATGTCTCCAAGACTTCTACCTACCTTGTCTTCCAGTAGATTTAGTGTTTCTGTTTTAATATTGAGGTCTTTGATCCATTTAAACTTTAGTTTTGTGCATGGTGACATGCATGGATCTAGTTTCAGTCTTTGGCATGTAGAGAGCCAATTTTTCCAACACCATTTATGAAGGAAACTATCCTTCCAGTGGACATATTTAGCCCCTTTGTCAAATATCAGGTGGCTGAGTGTCTTTGTAGTTGTGCTCGCATCTTCTAATCTGTTCCATTGATCCTCAGGTCTATTTCTTTGCCAGTACCAAGCTGATTTTATCACTGTGGCTTAATAGTACTGTTTCAAGTCAGGAATTGAGATGCTTCCTGCCTTGCTTTTGTTGCCTAGAATTGCCTTTGCTATTCTAGGTTTCTTCTGTTTCCAAATGAATTTTAGTAGTGTTTTCTCGAGATCTGTGAGGTATGTCAATGGTGTTTTGATTGGGATTGCGTTAAATCTGTGTAACAGTTTTGGGAGTATGGCCATTTTCACAATGTTGGTTCTTCCTAACCAAGAGCAAGGAATGTCCTTCCATTTTCTAATATCCTCTTCAATCTCCTTTATCAACGTACTATAATTTTCAGCATATAGGTCTTTTACATTTTTAGTTAGGTTGATTCCTAAGTATTTCATTTTTTACATGTTATTGTAAAGGGCGATATTTCCATAATTTCTCTCTCAGTGAGGTTTTTGTTTGTGTACAGGAATGCTATTGATTTTTGAGAATTGACTTTGTATCCAGCTACACTGCTGAACTTGTTTATGGAATGTTTTCTACCAGTCTTTTAATGGAGTTTTTTGGGTCTTCTATATAGAGTATCATGTCATCTGCTAATAGTGATAATTTAACTTCTTCCTTTCCTATCTTTATTCCTTTTATTTTTCTCTCTTGTCTGATTGCCCTGGCTAGTGTTTCCAGAACTATGTTGAAAAGGAGTGGTGATAGTGGACAGCCTTGTCTTTTTCCTGATTTTAAAGTGAAAGCTTTCAGTTTTTGTTTATTTACTATAATGTTGGCTGTTGGTTTGTCATAGATGGCCTTTATAAGGTTGAGGTAGATGCCGTGTATTTCGAGTTTCTGAAGGGTTTTTATCACGAGCATGTGTTGGACTTTGTCAAAAGCTTTTTCTGCATCTATTGAGATGACCATGTGGTTTTTGTTTTTGACTCTGTTGATGTGGTGCATTACATTTATTGGTTTGCATATGTTAAACCATCCCTGCATTGCTGGAATGAACCCCACTTGGTTATGATATATAACCTTCTTGATGATTTGCTGCATTCTGTTTGCCAGTGTTTTGTTGAGAATCTTTGCATCAATGTTCATTAGTGAGATTGGCTTATAGTTCTCTTTTTTGGTTGGATCTTTCTCTGGTTTTGCTATGAGAGTAATACTTGCCTCCAGGAATGATTTAGGGAGGATTGCTTTTTTCTCAATTTCATTGCAGAGTTTTAGGAATACTGGCATCAAATCTTCTCTAAATTTCTTGTAGAATTCAGCTGTGAATCCATCAGGACCTGGGCTTTTCTTTGTTGGTAAGTTTTTAATTACATTTTCAATTTCAATAGCTGATATTGGGTTGTTCAAAATTGCTATATCTTCTTGGTTGGGCTTTGGTAGTTCATATGTTTCTAGAAATCTGTCCATTTCCTCTGTGTTTATCTACTCTATGTGAGTAGAGATTTTCAAAGTAGGTATTCATGATCTTTTGAATTTCCATGGGATTTGTGGTAATTTCTCCCTTTTCAGTTCTTATTGCATGAATTTGGGTTTTTTCTTTCTTTCTCTTGGTAAGGTTAGCTAGGGGTTTGTCAATTTTGTTGAGTCTCTCAAAAAACCAGCTTTTTGATTCATTAATTCTTTGTGTTGTTTTTTTAGTTTCAATTGCACTGATTTCTGCTCTAATGTTTACAATTTCCTCTCTTCTATGAGCTTTGTGTTTAGCTTGCTCTGCTTTTTCTAGAAGCTTGAGAGGGAGCATTAGGTTGTTTATTTGTGCTTGTTCTGTTTTCTTGATATGACAATTTATTGCTATATATTTCCTGCTTAAGACCACTTTTATTGCATCCCACAGATTACAGTATGTTGTTTCTATATTTGCATTGAATTGTAGGTATTGTTTTATTTCTTCTTTAATTTCATCTGTAGCCCACTGGTTGTTCAAAAGGCTGTTATTTAATTTCCATGAATTTATGCAGGTTTTAAAATTTCTTTTGCCATTAATTTCCAATTTCATTGCATTATGGTCAGATATTATGCATGGTATGATTTACTTAGGAATGTTTTATGGGGTAACATATGGTCTATTTTAGAGAATGTCCCATGTGCAGCTGAGAAGAATGTGTATTCTGATGTGGTTGGGTGGAACACTCTGTAACCATGTACTAAGTCCAATTGCTCACAGGTTTGATTCAGTTCTGTTATTTCTTTGCTGACTTTTTGTTTAGTTGATCTGTCTCTTTGTGACAATGGGCTGTTAAGATCTCCTGTCATAACTGTGTTCTTGTGTATTTGGTTTTTCATGTCCATTAGTATCTGTCTTATATAGTTGGGTGCTCCTGTATTTTGCACATATATATTTATAATTGTTAGTTCTTCCTCTTGAATTTTACCCCTGACAAGTATGTAGTGACCTTCTCTATCTCTTTTAATCATTTTAGGTTTGAAGTTCACATTGTCTGCAAATAGAATAGCTACCCCTGCTTTTTTCTGTGTTCCTGTTGCATGGAATACTGTTTTCCATCTTTTGACTTTTAATCAATGAGTTTCCTTCTGGGTCAGATGTGTTTCTTGTATACAGCATATTGTGGGATCCTGTTTCTTGATCCATTCTGTCAATCTATTTCTTTTTATAGGTGAATTGAGTCCATTTATATTTATGGATACCACTGATATGTACTGACTCGACTTTGCCATGTTATGTTCCAGTTGTTTCTTTCTGCTTTTCCCCCTTATTTAATTGCTTATCCTACCTGGTGGTTTCTTTCTGTTGTTGTTTTGGGGATTGTGGTCATTTTTATCTCTTTCTAGTATGTCTTTCAGTACTCTTTCTAGGGTTGGTTTGGTGGACATGAATTTCTTCAGTTGTTCTTTGTCATGAAAGTATCTTGTTTCTCCATTAAATTTGGATGAAAGTTTTGTTAGGTACATCAGTCTATGTTGAAGGTTGTTTTCTTCCAGGGCTTGAAATACCTCATCCAAGCTCTTCTTGACTTGAGAGTTTGTGCTGAAAAGTCTGCCATGATTCTAATGGGCTTTCCTTGATAGGTGAGTTGTGTCTTTTCTCTGACAGCTTTTAGTATTCTGTTTTTATGCTGTATGTCTGAGATCTTAATTATTGTGTGTCTGGGTGTGGATTTATGTTGATTGTGACTGTTTGGTGTTCTATGTGCCTCACTTATCTGCATATTAGATTCTTTCCCCATGTTTGGGAAATTTTCTGCTATTATTTCTGTAAATACTTTACGTATGTCATTTGCCTGGACTCCTGTAACTTCGCTAGTGCCCATTATTCTTATATTGTTGCTCTTGGCATCATCATGAAGCTTCTGGATTGTCATTTCATGCTGCTTTGTTATTTTTAAAAGTTCTATGCTTTCCTGATCACTAACTGTGATCCTGTCCTCAAGGTCTGAAATCCTATCCTCAGCTTCCTTTAGGCGGTTTTGCACGCTTTCAATAGACTTTTTTGTTTCTTGGATGTCTCTTTGAGTTTGTTTCATGAATTCTGCTTGTTTTCTATATTGTTCATTCAAAGTTTCAATCAGTTTCCCATGCTCATATACTTTTTTCTCTAGTTCTTCTTTAGCTGCATTCAACAACTCTTTTACTAAAGTTGTTATTTCTATGTTTACATGAGGGAGTATTTCTAATTTGATTTCCTCTATAGCCTGATGCAGTTGTTTTTTTATTTCACTCGCTATCTTTTCAGAGATTCCCAGTGTGTTACTTTTGGGGTCATCTATTTCAATGTCTCCTATACTTTCTTCTGGCATGATAATTTTTTAAAGTGCAGGAAAATTAAACCAAAGGCTTCAAGGAGTATAATAAAATATGTTATTTTTGTGTCAAACATTCTTGCTGGTAGCTGTGTTAGCTTTTCATTAACATAACAAATTCTTGAGACAGTTAACTTACAAAGATAAAAAGGTTTGTTGTGGTTCATGGTTTGGGTGGTTGCAGTTCATGATCAACTGGCCCTATTGTTTTGAGTCTGTGGTCATCATGCCAGGTGTGTGGTTGAGCAAAACTCATAGTTGGGATATGAGAAAAGAGAGGGTAGAAAAGGGCTGTCTCTCACCTAGACATCATCTCTAGAAGTTTCTATCATGTTCCAATAGCACAAATGGGAGGTTGATCTATTAATACATGGGGATTTGTGGGACATTTAAGATGCAGACTACAGAAGTGACTTTCAAGTAAAATCATGCTTTGATTTTGGACTGCTTTGAAATTCATGGAGTTTAGTACAGTACTTGATGCATTTTGATGACTTCAGGAACCTATGAACAGTAACTATTCAGGTACTATTGTAGTGTCTGTGTTTTCTATAAAAACAAACAAGAGCAAAAACTAAGCCATGGAGTTTAGAATTCTATGTACAGTTCTGTAATAGAACAGGACACAAGTGCTGATTAACTCTAGGCTTCTTGAATATTTTTCAGCTTCTTCTACAACTGGATTAAAAAATAGCTAATAGAGAAAAAGAAGCCATTTTAGGCAGAAATTTCTGGCAGATTTTCCTCTGGTTAACCACCACAATTAATTGGAATACATATTTAGCATTATGGAAGTTTGTTGAGCCATTTTCACCTTTGAATTTCTACAAAAGTATTTTTATCTTATTATCTTTATAGCTGGGACTACAAGTGTGTGTTATGTGGCAAGCTTATTTATTTATTAGTAAGCCATTTTCAATGAAGCAAGGAGTGTGTTGATTTCTAACACAAGCTTCTTTCTTCCCACCATTTTGCAACAGAATTTGCCAACAACTACAATCACTAGTTCTATATTTGGTAGCATAGATACATGATCCTGGCCTCCAAAGATTCTCTCCATCCAGGTCTGTACCTATACTTACTACTCTGCTTGGACATACTCACCTTGGGATGCTAGGCTGTCTAGCATATCCACAAAGCAAACTACATTGTAGCCTTCACTAAATTCATTATCTGCAAATAATTCTACTTCAGGTTTCTTAAAATTGATGTTGCATCATCACAAGAAGGTACTAGTAAGAATATTTTGATAGCAACAGTAATTCTACAGTCTTTTGATGGCAACAGTAATTTTACAGTCTTTTGATGGCAACAGTAATTCTATTAGACATTGACAAATTGCACATATAAGTGGAATTCGATGCACATGTATAAAAGAGAAGGGGAGAAAGGGGAAGAGGGACAGAATCCAGGAGGAGAGCCAAGTGCAGGAGGGGGAGGTAAGGGAGGAGAGACACGTTAAGACTGAAGAAAGAAGTAGATTGGAAGGACTTCCTGCAATTGTTCAGACAAAGAGATGGTTGTGCAGACTCCAAGGCAAGACAGAATTTGGAGCCTTCAGAGTGGAAAGAAATTCACTGAATTTGAAACTAGAGTTCAAGGGGGAAACGAGGCCTTGGAAGAGGAAGCAGAAGGCAGATGGCAGAGATTTGCGTGCCAAACTAAGTAACTTTGATTTTATCATAAGGACAACAGAAAGCCAGTGTATCAAATGAATAGATTAAATATAAGACTATCTACCAGAGAACTATTTCCATGATACAAAGGTTTTTAATCTTTTTGCCAGTTTAAGAAGTAACTTATTGAAGAAGAACTAATCCACATTTATTAAGGATGTCAAAGCAATGCTATTTTCTAAATGTGTGTTTGTGGAATGATACTAAGCTAAACAGAGAGATCAGTGTCAAATTACAATTTCATGTAAGAAGATATTTGATTCAGAACCTGATAACCAGGAAAAAATAATCTTAGAAGTGTAACCAGATTTTGGGGCAGGAGAGAAAAGAAATCATTTCTAGTTCAACTTAGTTAGCTAGCAATCACATTAACTTCTATTAGCAGCAGAATAAATAACTAACCTTAGCCCTAACTAGAGTGTGCAGATTTGGAGAAAAGTCTCAGTTCTGGAGAAAGCTGCTGCTGGTTCAATTTTTGTTCTGCTGATGGAACAATCTGTCCCTGTTAGGATGTCTCACTACCTCAACAAAACAGAAAGATTGCAAGCTGTACAACTAGGAAACCAGCAGAGTCAAGCTGTCCTGATGTTTCTAGTTTAGCCTTTGAGTTGTCAACTTGGCCATAAACTGGGTCATGTTTAACACAGGAGGAGGTCCTCATTGTTACCCCCAAAATGTGGAGTGCTTATGACTTTTTCCAGATTTAATTAAACATTGTTTTATGCAGTATGATGAGAGTGTGGCCAATGAATCAGAAGATGACTAAAAGAATACCATAGTGCCTTTTGATGTAAAACCAAAGAGTTTACATAACAGAGTTAGATCTTGCAATAACTCCTCTCATTGTTCAACTTTTAGAGGGTAGGTCTTAAAGTTGGACTCTTGTATACTATTATTCATGTAAATGCCAAATACAATAAGGAAATTAACAGTAAATTCAACTTAATGTTTTTCCTCGAAGCTACTCGACAAAATCCTTTTCATACTATTAGCTAATGAACAAAAATCTAGTACTTTATGCATGTTACTACTGGACTTTAAAAAGCAGAAAATTTTTTATTGAAACTTGAAAAAAATTATTTTCAGGGTTTTTTTGATGTGTATGTGGTTTTAAGTAGTATTTGAAAGATTTAAAAATGAGTGCAAAGTATTTGGCACGATATTTTAAGATGCTTAGTTAAACTCAAAGGACTTCTGCGAATTTTCACATTAAAATATCAAATTCTTTTCAAATGAGACTTTGGAGAAAATTATCTTGATCATATTGGCTCTGCTAATAATGCCATTCATTCAGTATATTTTATTTCCTGTTTTCTTAAGTACTAATTTTGATTCTGAGAAAATTAAGAAAAGCACTGTGATAGAGGTAATTTTCTTTTCATGCAAGAAACAAGCTTTAATAATTTTTTTAAATTTAGTTTTGGTTTCCAAGTGTGAAGATTTTTTTCAGACCTGTATATTTTGCTTTTTTTTGTTTTTGTTTTGGAGGGGAGGATAGTTGTTAGACCACAGTTGTGACTTTTCCACAATATAGTATTTTAGTTCTTTCTATACTATTATTGAAAATAATAGGGGAAATTTCTATTCTTGGAATAGAACAAAGACATTGTAAGTATAAAAATTGCAGGGTAGAATTATTAGAACAGCATACTTAAAAATCATGTAAAGAATGGAGGAATCAGTCATGCAAGAAGAAAATGTCTTACAAGACTGACAGATGACTAGAAGGACAAAGGGAGGGCGGGGGAATGGAGTTCTTTGGTGGACAGTGGGTTTGTAGAATTTGGTACATTTTCTGAGGCAAGAGGAAACAACCTTACAGATGAAGAAGATTTGCTTTATCATTCATGCTTATTATTCACTTTTATCTCAGTGGGTAGTTTTTACATTCTACCAGCAGTTCCTTTTTAAGAGGAAAATTTCCAAGGATTACACTTTTATTTTATTTTTTTATTTGCATCATCATCAATGTGAACACTTGAATTCAGAAAATCTAATTGTGTATTCTTAAGAGACTTCCCCAAACTGAAATAGTTTGGTAGTTTTCTTTTAATTTATGTTATTGTAAAACCAGGGATATTGATTCTACAGTTCTTCCATTTAACATTTCTCCTTGTCGGCAGGCCTAATTACTTTTTGTCATTCTTATTCAGTTTTCTACTCTGTGAGTTCTTGGTATTTGCTGCAATAACTATTTTAACATACTTTGTCTCTTTTAATTCCTTTCCCATTTCTCAAGCTTGTTTTTCAATGTGTTGTATGTGCAATACGTGTTAAATTTCTGTGTCTTGGTTACTTGTCATTCATTGTTGAGACAAAATATTGGACACCCAAAGTTAAAGGAGGAATGGTTCATTTGGCTCACAGTTTGTGGAGTCTTTGGTTTCTCATTGGCTCCAAGGCACAGTGGCACATGGCAGAGGAGAAACAGTGCACAGCAGGCTGAAAATTGCAAAAGCAAACAAGGGAATTTAGCAGCTTCTTTCTGCCCCTTTTATATTGTCTAGGCTGCTGGGATTAGGTTAGTGCCAAACCAATCAGTGGACTAATTTAGTAACTGCCCACTATTAATCCTAGCACTCCTAATGCTAGCATTGCATCATGAGTCTGTCACATACCCTAGATCCATCCACCTCTGAAACAGCCCCACGTATGACCACATGAAGGCTTGGGAGGACATCTAAAAACAAGGCATAACATTCCATCATGTGAACATGACCCTTACCATCTCTCAAATTTTCTTGACTCATCTGTAATGTGAAGGGATAGATGGAAGCAATAAGGATGCGGTAGATTGTTCTATGGAAACAGATGTGAGAGGGAGAGTTGAGTGCAGAAGTGTGTCCATAACAGAGACTCCTATAATGAAATGGGAAGACACCATAGGGAAGCAGGAGGAGCTGGTCTCAGAAGCCACTGAGTCATTACAGAAAGCTTCGAGGATAGGAAGGTCCTGTGGGATTATCTCAAATTGAAGAAAAGGAGTCTGGCCTTGGTTTCCTTGTTAGCCCACTATGCCTTGTGGGTACCTTCTGCAAGGGGAAGTAATCTTAGGCAAATGCTATTTTCTGTGGCAATGCCTGACCAGGCCATGACTGTGAACCATGTGTGAATGATCATCCTAGAAAATGTGATGAGGTGCATTATCTTTAAGGAGGTGATTTGGGAAGAGCACCAGTTTGTGACCCTGGGGAGGGCAATTCTTTGTTATGTGGAGGCAACCAGGCATTCCTGCCCTCCCCCATTTCCAAATAGCCCTGGGGATGCTGGCTGAGAATCACTGAAGATCAAGGTTCTAAGCATCACCCCTATCTACTATGGCTCTAATATTGTTTCTGGGCAAGTGAGTGTATTGTGGATTAGAGTACAACCTGATTAAAGTTAGAAGTGATATGGCAAGTGATTGAATTCATTGTATCTCAAATAAGGCCTTGCTGATCCTACTTGAATACAGTTGTATGAAGTTACTGTGTTAAAGGCAAGGGAATTTTCAAGGGTGTTGTTTCATGTTACCCTA
The DNA here is from genome assembly GCA_004027455.1 of Hydrochoerus hydrochaeris. Lineage (NCBI taxonomy): Eukaryota > Metazoa > Chordata > Mammalia > Rodentia > Hydrochaeridae > Hydrochoerus > Hydrochoerus hydrochaeris. The sequence goes on along the minus strand of PVLA01005063.1, from coordinate 103,026 downwards.
TAGAGCAGTTGGACCAATTTATATTCTCACCAGCAATCTAGCCATGATGCGTTATCTGTATTAATCTTGAATCTCTGCAAATTTCACTGATATCGTGGGTGAGGTCCAGGAAGGCAAGTAGAGAAGTAGGACTTAGGAGACCCAGCTATGCTGCTGGCCTATTTTAATCCAGGTTTCAGTGACTGCTCAGAAAACACAAGATAGGGACAGAAAAGGGGAGCAGGAGAACTGGTGCTTCATGACTTATATTTAGGAAAAAACAGAGCACTTAAAAGAGGTAAGGGATTTTTAGGAAGAATGTGAAGATGTTTTAAATTTTGACTGTGTAATTCATACTTGCTTGGAGAAAACCTTTCAGGTTAGTGAGTTAGGGTAGCTCAATTCTATCATTTTAATATCTATCAACAGTTGAAAAAAAGATCTGGTGTTAGCTCAGTCTTGTTCCCTAGGGCCAGCTGGTGCTGGGTTTGGCAGTGTCTCTGGAGAAAGACTCAATGAATGTGAAGACTAAAATAAACTTGTTTTGAGACTGAGTACTTCCAGAACATTATTGGAGACTTACAAAATTAATTGGCAAAATATCCAGTTATCATCCATGAACAGAAGAACTTGTTGTCTTCCATATTTACACAAAATTCTTGATGGGGTTAATTTTAAGATCCTTTATTTTCTTTTGTTTATTCTCTTTTTCTGTAATTATGTTTTGCCCAGGAAATCATTAATCTGTCATTGTATTTAAGTGTCAGTAGACACTATCATATTTTCTATATTACTATAAAATGAGTTGGCCAATCAGCAGCATGTGTTAGATACCAAAATTGAGTTATTCATGTTACTTTGAAAACAGATGGATCTAAGAAGACATTTATAATTTCACTTTTAAAATGCTAAAATTATATGAACTAGGTAAACTGCTTTATATTAACCATGTCTTCTGATATTAGATTTTTAGAAGCATCTAATCAGTTATTTGAAATATGAAAAAATAATACTAGGAGGATGGGTGTATTATGCTGTAACAACAAAACAATATTATTGCATAAAAACAGATTTGTTTTTGTAATTAATGCTTATGGACTGACTAAGAATGATGGATTTTTAATCTAAATTATTTAAACAATTACCTAAGAAGTTTAAGTAATTATTATAAGGGTAAAATGTGTTTAATAAGGAAATATTAGGAAATAGGAAACTAACAAAAATATTTATAGACAATTGTATTAATCGTAACATATTTTTCCAGGTTATTTTCTTTTTTGGTTATACATTTCCACTTAAAAACTGTATTGTGAAAATCATATTAAGAAATTGTAATAAAGTATTATGCTATAAATAATTATACCTAAAGTTTTAATCAAATAATATATCATGGCCAATTTCTAAATTTCAATCTGCTTTTTCTAAACAAAGAAATTATATTTCATAAAATGAAAATGTAATTTGACAAATAATTTGAGGGATATTTATGTTGTTTAAAATATTTCATTGTTGGAGTCAGAAGAAGATCTGCCTCTGCCTGCCGGGCGCTGCCACCGGAAGGACCTTTCTTCCGCATGCCCAGCACGGGCCTGGCTGTGGGACACAGACAGATTCACCTCTGCCTGCTGTGCACCGCTGCCAGAAGGCCACGTCCTGCAGGAGGAAAACATGGGCAGAGAGAACCAGCAGATCTGCCTTCACCTCCAGGGAGCTGCTACCGAAAGGCTCCTTCCTGCCGGCAGCCAGTAGGAGCAGGGACACACAGCCAGGTAAGCCCTGTGCATCTGTAGGCCACATTGGAGGCCCTTGGTTCCCTCAAGCAGCCATCACCCACTCGCAGAATCAGACAAATACACACACCCCTGTGTGTCTCACCAGTGTAGACACACAGGCTGAGAGAAGCAGCCCCAATTCCATGCACCCCTGATCGTCAGCAAAGCCCCAGTGTAGCTGCATAGGTCAGGAGAAGTCCACTCCATGTCCTGCCACCTCCCTGTAAATCTGGAATTAGAGGAACACAGGTGCCTGTTCCATCCTCCTACACTGCGTAGGGGTAGACAACGTGGGAAGTGCCTGGGACCCAATAACCAGCTTCTTGGGACAACCCCAGAGAATGTCAAGATGAAGGAGCAAAAGGCAAACTCAGACCACCAACCCACACAGAATAAGTCTGGGAGATTGAGTCATAGAAGAAAACGGAAGTCACACACCTGAAATTTCTGAGAGGATAGCAACTGAAGTAAGGAAACAACTTCATGAGATTGTAAAAGCAGTCAAATCAGAAATAATGTCTCAGGTAAAAGAAGAAATCACAAACATACTCAAAGAGTTGTTAGCAGGTATAAAGAAGAAGACATAGACAAAAAAGAGCATAGGAAAATGATGGAAACCTTCAATGAATGTAGAAAGGAATTACAATGCATGAAACAGATTCAAAGAGAGATGCAGTAAATTAAAAGTTCAATCAAAAGCTGGCAAAACTGCTTGCAAGAGACTGAAGATAGACTTTCAAACCTTGAAGACAGGATTTCAGCTAGTGATCATGAAAGGAAAATATCTGAAAAATAACACAGAATCAGAAAATAACAACTAAATGGCTACAAGATGATGCAAAGAAGCATAATTTAAGAGTGATAGGTGTAGGTGAAGGAGCAGGAGTCAACACAAATGAAATTAAAAGGATATTCACAGAAGTAATAGAAGAAAACTTCCCAAACATGGGAAATGGATCTGGCATGCAGGTAAGTGAGGCATATAGGACTCCAATTAGCTATAACTAAAATAAATCTATACCCAGACATATAATAATCAAGATCCCAGAAATTCAGCACAAGAATAGAATATTAAAAAGTTGTTAGAGAAAAGAGACAGATCACCTGTGAAGGAAAACCAGTCAGAATCACAGCACACTTATCAATACAAACCATTAAGTTAAGAAGAGTTTGGAGTGAAGTATTTCAAACTCTGAAAGAAAACAAATTCAAACCCAGATTGATCTACCCAGCAAAACTATCTTTCAAAATTGATGGAAAAATAAGATACTTCCATGATAAAGAACAACTGAAGGAATTCATGACTACTAAGTGAATCCTACAGAGAGTGCTAGAGAGAGAGAGAGAAAGATGACCATGGTTCCAGGAACAGCAGCAGAGGAGGATCACCAAACAAGACAGGCAATTAAGTCAAGGGGAAAAGTGGAGGGGCAAAAACAGGAGAATAGCAGGGCAGAGACAAACCAATGTATGCTGGTTGTAACTATTAATGTAGATGGCCTCAGATGGTCAGCAATAAAAATAAACACAGGGAGAGTGGATCAAGAAACAAGATCCATTGATATATTGTATACAAGAAACATATTTAACTGGAAAGGAAATTCATAGACTGAAAATAAAAGGAGAGAAAACAATTGTTCCATGTGACAGGAGACCTAAAAAACAAAAAACAAAAAAACAAAAAAAAACCCCAAAGAACAAAAAACAAGAGTAACTTGCTCATCAATTGCAGAATGGATAAGAAAGATACGGTATTTTCATGCAGTGGAAAGCTACCCAGCTATAAAGTAGAATAATCTCAAGGCTCCTATAGGTACGCAACTGGAGATCATGTCCATGGCCCAAAAAGTTCGAACTCATGTGTATGAACCCTAGCATAAGAAACAGAAGGAGTTAATGGGATCCAAAAACAAAATAGTTAATGTAAGAGCAAAGGGGAGGAAACACCTGGGAGGGAAAGGTGGAAACTACTGTCAACTTATTATCTTATCTTGAACTCTTGCATTGTTTACACAATTTTTTTAGGTTTGGCTTTGTTCTGTCTTGTTTTGATTTTATGCAGTCAGATGGTAGGGGCAGGTATTTTGAATATAATGGGATATATTATGGTAATCATGATTTCCTATTATATTGCATTGAAGTCTTACAATGCTTTCATTCATTGGTTTGATTGATTTTATTCTGTTTTGTTTGATTTTATTATGTGTGATGGTATGAACAGCTATTTTGAAGAAAACAAGACATTTTGGCAGTCATTGCTGATTTACTATCATCTTGTTTTGAAGTCCTACCATGCTTTTGTTCTTCTGTTTTGATTGGTTCTATCCTGTTGTGTTTTATTTGATTTTATTATGTGTGAAGGCATAGACAGATTTTTTGAGGAAAATGAGATAATATAGTAGCTATTGTTCACTTCCTGTTATTTAGTTTTGAAGTCCTGTAGTGCTTTCATTCTTTTGAATGGTTTTATACTATTTTGTTATGTTTGATATTATTGTGTGTGAAGGTATGCTCAACTATTTCAAAGAAAAGAGACATTATGGTAGCTACTGTCAATGTCCAGTTGTCTTGTTGTGAAGTGTTGTGTTGATTGTACTGTTTTGTTCTGATTTGCTTTGTTTTGTTCTCTTTTGTTTTATTGTCTGTAAAACAAACAAAAAAATTAAAAAAATGTATTCCCAGATTCATCCCCAGAATCTGTCAAAAATTTCTGGACATCTGATATCTCTTGAGTGTAGGTGATATTCTAATACACTTCATCTTCTAATGTTTAAACTACAAACAAATGTTACTTTTAGGTTTCAAAACTATGATGACCAAGCACTTAGCAGTTACCTGCTAAGGATGATCTTCCATCTAGCTTCACACCCCAAAACTTCCAATTCTGTCACACAAGGACATTTTCTTTCTTTCCTCCATTTTTTTTTTAACATCCTAGGACTCATTGGAAATAAGTTGAAAATTGATAGCACTTGTGTTAGAAAAAAATTGTTAAAATACCTCTCCCCAAAAAGAAAAATGCTGTAAGGCTTTAAATAAGTGAAGCCAACTTCCACTGATTTTTGTAGAGCTTACAAATTTAAAAAATCATTGATTCGAGTCATTCTGTTTACAAAATAATACAAGCCCTCACTTCTGTTTTTCAGAAGGTATAAGGTGTTATTTATTAAATAAACTTTAGTAACTTTGTTAAACTTAAATTAATCCAATTACTATTGAAATTGTTAATTTTGATAATTATATAGCCCTAAAACTTGTCAGTTAGAAACAAATTGTAAAGAAATTACAGGTGAATTGTCATGATATCCAGGATTTATTTTAAAATATTCTAGCCCCAAATAAGGCCAGGTAGATGAAAATAAAATTGGCCAGATATTGCTAACTATTAAAGTTGGATAAGAGGTCCGTAGCGGTTTATAATACTGTTTAGTTTTGTGTATGCTTAAATTTTTCCATAATAAAATACTTAAAAATGTTAAAAAAATTTCATTGTTTTAAGTAACTTTTCCTTAAGCATTTTGGGAACAACTAAGTAAATGCTTGTTAGATTAGTTCCTCAGAAACATTCCTAGCAGAATTACTAGTCTTCAAGTCACACATATTTTGAACTTGACATCAATTGGCAGGTGTCTTTTACAGAAAAACTACCAATTTCTTCTCTTCAACCATGACGTGAGTGCCCAATCCATTCTAGCACTGGTCATTAACAGTCATATTAATTTTTTAACAGGTGAAAAATATCTCATTGTTGTTTTGTTATTTTTTGATCATCAGCGAGGCTGAACATTTTCCTTTTTGTCACTTGCCATTTGGATTTATTCTATGAATCTCTTTATACTGTGGATCTTTTGATTTTTCAGTACTTGAGATGGACCCCAGGTCCTCACTATAGTAGACAAGAGCTGTATCACTGAGCTATTGCCTCACCCCTTTTAAAGAAATTTATTTTGATTCAAGGTCTTACTAAGTTACCCATGCTGCCCTTGAACTTGTTTCCTGCTGCCTCAGCCTCCTGAGTAGCTGGGTGTTTGGTGTGTGGCTCCATGCCTGGCTCTGTGTTTTGGTATGAAAAAGAAACAAACTGTGGTATTCCTTTTAAAATACTGATTTAAAAGTACTTGATAGTGGTTATACTTAGTAAACCTTTATCATATATACTGCAAATACATTATAATGATTTTAAAATTTCTTTTAACTTTGCTTATGGGGTATTGTTCTCAAGCAGATGTTACCCTTTTAAATGTTACATCTTTAAATATGTTTCTGTATGATTTCTGGGGTTTAGGTCATGTTTAGAATAGTCTCAAAATAAAAATGTTCTAATTTAAAAAATGTATTATTAGATAATTTTTCATTTCTTGTGGGTTTATTCCTTGTGTGTTATGGTGCGAAGTAGGATATTTCCCAAATGGAGAATTATTATCCCAGTTGTACTTATTTTATGTCATTCTTTTGTATTTATTTGAAATTATCCTTGAATCTTCTGCTTAGCTCTTCACTATCTATAGATGTTCATGGATTTTTCATTTTCCTCAATTATTGTGTATATTTGCAACAGCTTGGAGGAAGATTTTATAATTTAGTCTCCTATGAGAATTATTGTGACATTCATTGCTAGCTCAAAATATGAAGATAGAGTTTTTGGAGAGTTGTACTTCTTCTGATTTTGTAGTTTGCTCAGTGAATAGATCGGGAGCCCCAGATGTGATTGTAGACAGGGTAGCAGCTGCTGGTACAGAGGAATTCCCCTGAGCCGGAGGCATGACAGTGGCAGGTAAAGGATTAGAAATCATAGGTCCAAAGAATTCTGATCATCATTCTGGGCTGGCACTGTGGCTGTGCTCCCATAGGTCACTGGTGCTTCTGCAGGGCCATCAAGTGCTAAAAGACCAACAGTGGGCTTTGTAAGTTTTTAGGGCTGGTTCTTTTCTTAGGCTCCAATTTTTGGTCTCTTTTCTTTTGTAGCTTTTCGCTTTTAGGTGGTTTTGCAAGCTTTTCTGACTCTTTTTCCTCTCCTCTTCCTTTTTTTCTTCTCTTTTTATTTGTGATAGCTATAGCATTTTTCTCATAATACTTTTTAAAATATTTGTCTCTGATGAAAAATTCTACTGCTTGATCTGTCAGTGGCCTTGGAGAGCTCTATGGAAGACGGGTTTCATACAGAATGACTTGCTTCAGTGATTCCCATATCTTGCATGCACTGTCTCTGTGTGGTGTGCACTGGTCTAGGTTGACTGGCTCGAACCTGGATATATGAATTCCAAGATTTCTATAAATATCTGCACATCTGATGCAGATAAACACACTAATATTCCAGGAAGCCCATTGGGGACCTTTGGACTCGCAGTTGGCCCAGTCCTTGTCCTCCCTCAGCAGCTTGGACAGGATGAGCTGGTTCAGAGTCAGCCTCTGCTCCTTCAGCTTCTGAGCCTTCTACCAGCAGGCGCGCATCACCATCTTGGCAGCGGCAGAGGTGGGAGCGGCAGAAGTCCAGAGGGGTGGATTCCCTTGGCACTGCTGAGGCAGACTCTGAAACACACATTATTATCCCATACAAACTTTCTGGAAGATAGAATTTAGATTCTGTGTTTTATAGCATAAAACCAAACTAAAAATTGATCAGTCAATCAATCAATCAATCAACCAAAGAATCACCAACAAGAACAAAAGCCAGAGGTTCTACCTGATCTAGTCAGTTTAAAGTTTACATCCAAAAGGAATCCTGGTCAGGATTCTAATTCAGGCTTTTGGTACAATTCTTTATATAGTGAAAATTTTCAACATTTTTTTGTCTAGGTACTTGGTCTTTTGTCTTAGGACCTAAGGTACCTAAATATTTAAAAATTATTTTATCATTTTTATTCTCTTTTGTTTGCAACTTGAGAGAAAGTTTCAAAGTTTCAACACAGTTATGTGCTAAGGTCCAGGTTTGGTAACCATATTTTTGGTCATGGTTGTAATAAGTTATTTCCTTTATCATGTATTCTTTAAGGCATTTGCTATACTTTCCATTAATCTCTGAAAAGTCTAAAATGTAGTCAGTGTCCTTAACCACTTCCCTTCTTGGAAATATTTGTGTAGTCAGACCTTTCTCCATAGGTGAAGAACAAAATAAATCTATTTTAAATAATAATGTTGAAAGTTCTCTGACTTTACATCAAACTTGCTGATATTCCTTCTTGCTTTATTATCTGTTTGACATGGAGAATTCAACTAAAAGAAACTGTCAGAAAAAAGAGATAGAGTAATTGCTAAAAAGGTGAAAACTTGGAGGCTTTTCTGCATTTGGACCAATCCAAGTTTCTAGCCAGCTTTCCTTTTTCAGAAATATCTCCACTTATGTCCTGCCTTTTTAAAGTTTTCTTATCCACTGATATTTTCTTTAGTTATCAGATGTGTACAGTTTTCTTACTAAATTCAAGTGTCAAAATGTCCCCAGATGAACAAATGCATTTTTGTTCAGAAGTTCAAATCTCTTGAAATCTTTTTCATAGAGTGTCTCAGAATGATATAATATTGAAAAGTTACAAGTCAGTGTTATTGGTGATTGTGACCAAGGTCAGAGAGAGAACACATTGCTTTTTCTAGTGGTTCCATGATTATCAGGCCTTTGATGATAAATCTGTACCCACTGAAAATGCAGTTAACTTACCTTGGTGATTTTGATTTATTAGCCTTGCAGTGGACAAGGTTGCCCATTTGTTAGTGTTATTTTATATTTGAATAGGTTGGAAGCATATAAATTTGAAGTATAGCTTGAAGTTGTTATAAGTATTTCATATTTCATAAAAAGCATCTGATCTGAGAACTTCAGTTTCTGATATTTTTATTGTGACTCTGTAGTTTTTATTATACTGAGGATACTTGATTTGCCTTTTAGAAATCTCTCTTCCTGAGCAGGTTTGTGGTTTCAAAGAACTTTTCAGAACATGAAAATTAGTAGTAGTGCACAATCAGTTTTATTTGGGGAGTAGAGTAAAAGTTAAATGGTTTGAAAAGAGGCTATAGAAGATATAGTAGTTGATAAAGTATACTCTGTTTAGTTTTTCTTTAAACTTTTGTTCAAAATAGACATATGACCCTAAGGGCCTTGTTAAAAATTATGATTAATTTTAGACGTAAGAGGACTCATATGACATTGTTGTGGAATGGTATAAGAAAGGATAAAACTAGAGTGAGAACTTAATAAAGACCATCCTTTGAGAACCAAAACGTAAATTCCAAAGTGAATTGGATTATGTGAGCAACTATGTATCAGCCCAAGCTTTTCTGTCTCTTCCCTTTTTGCAACCTGAGGCAAAGCTCATTATTTGTAGCAGGGTTTCTCAACCTCTACAGTATTGTCTTTTTTGGATCAGATAATTTGTCTAGCACTATCCTGTGCATTTTTGGCTGTTCAGCATTATCCCTGGACTCTGTTCCCTGCGTGCCAGTGGCATTACCCCCAATTTGACAAACAACAATGTCTCCAGGCATTACCATGCATCCCCAGGGATTTTGGTGTTGGTTTTGGTGTTAGTGTTGGTAAAGGCTTCACTGGTTGAGTATCATTACCTTACAGTGATGTTACAGAAGAGGGAGAATGACCCACAAGGTGTTTTCTTGAAGACAGCACAGTATGTGTATTAAATAAGGTTTCAGTCACAATATTTAGTCCATTTGTCACCACATGTAGTTAAGCTGAGCTAACTCTTCCTAAGTTTAAACTAGTCAGAGCTGGCTGCTGTGGTTTTTCAATTTTCTATAACTGGCATTGTAAACATTTGCTAATTTGTTGTTTCATTGTGGCGCATGCCATAGTGAATGATCAAGTTTTTCTGAACATGATTTAATACTTCTATACACTTACAAAATACTGCTGTTTTAATCATGCCTTGATTTTGTCCTTAGTTTTATACTGGTATACAATGCATACTCTAAGAAATGAGACAAAAGGAATGCTTACCTTTCATTCGTCTTTTATGGGTCTTTTCAATCTTTAAGTTAAAAGTAGAGTCATTCTACTGTGAGGCATTTTACTGTGTTCTGACTAGATTGTGAGTTTTTTAAAAAAGAGCTTAGATTGTACCTGTATTCTGTTTGGAATAAACAGCTCAATTTACTAGAGATGATGTGATAGTTCCAGCTAATTATGTCTAATACATCACAAAGGAATATTCTCATTCTAGATTTTTTCTGTGACCAGTGAAGACATATATGTGAGAACTAAGAAGCAATCACAAGGTTGGCAGGCTCTAGAAACTATTTTAATTATCTGTGACTTATGTGGAATTGGTCTTAAATTTTTAAAACAATGTAAAGTTGGATAATTAAAGATTAAAAGAATAAAGAAAGAATATAGGTAGTATAAAGGTACTGAGATCATTATGGTTTGGGGTAGTCATTTTATTTCTAGAAGTCTTGTAGGCACTAAGGCAAAGAAGTAAAAAATGAGTAGTATTACTTAAGTATCATTGAGCCTTTAATACTTTCTGTAAGGCCCATGCTTTTCTTATTTAACTTTTTTTTAGAGTTTGAAAAAAATCTATATTATAGAGTTTTCTTGCATATAGATGTGCGATTTTTTTTTCTTTCTTAGAATCTATGAGAATGCTTCCAATTAGTAATTATCTCTTAGGGTTCTCTGCCTTATAGGAAGGAAAGCAAATGAACTCAGAGTTAAAAATGTTAAGGTGAAGATTAACATATAAATCAAAGGCCCCTTGACCAGTGTACTATTTTAAGTAGCACTACATCTTTATGCACTCTGATGAATAAAAATTCTGCTAGGTTGTCTTGCTTTGAGGTACATTAACATTTCATTTTAAAAGTTATAAGATTTTTTTTCAAGTTAAATACATTCAGTGTTAATGCTAACAGTCAACACAGACCAATGCTACTTCAGGAGGCCTCTTACAAAGACAGAATAAAATCATGCAGGTTTCAGAGAACAGGATATTCTACTGTTGTTTTATTCTTAAAATCAACTCCATCAAAAATCATGTTATTTAAATACAGATTTAGATGAACTTTTGGACTTAGATATATTTCATGTTTTTAACTGGACACTGACTGTAGCATTAGAAAAATTCTAGATATTTAGCTGGACATGATTCACATTCAAATGTTGTAATATATAGGATCTTTATTAGCATTATACACTTTTCAGTCTTGATGGTCTCTGTCCTTTGGGTTAAATGCTAATGATGGTCCCGAGAGAGATCAGAGAAATTATTCTTAACTGTTCTTAAGTGAGGTGGAATAGAGGTGAATGGTGATTTTGTAATAACTTCTAGATACTTGCTTCATATTTGCATGAAAAAGTTGTCGTGGAGTTTTGAAAATATACCGAAGAAATTACCAGTCTATTCTTTCGGAGTGACTAAATGTATACATATCACCTTACCCACTTGAAGTCATGTTATATAGTTTTATTTAAGATGATTAGCTTGAAAGAGACTGAATTGTTCTTTCAGGATTGTGAAAACAATTGTGATGGTAAGACAATTTTCTAGAAATGTTCCCAATATAGCATGACTAATTTTATATTTTCAAGGGTTGGAAGTTGACATTTCTAATATGACATTTTTGTTTCATTTCACTTTTGTTTTTTGAGACAGGGTCTTGCTAAGTAGTTTAGGCTGGCCTTGAACTTACTACGTAGTGCATGCTGGCCTCATGACGATTTTCTTGCCTCAGCCTCCCAAGAGTTGGGCTTATAGGCATGAGCCATGACACCTGGCTTTGAACATGGTTTTTAATATGGAACTATCATCACAAATTATTATTTACAATGCAATTACATGATCATTATCTAAGAGAAATTTGCACTTCAGTATTTCTTATTGGAAGGTCTTGCAATGTTAAACCATAGTTCTCTATCTCTGAGAACTTTGGTTAGTGTGCATGCTTTATTCTGGTAAGTACTAACAAACCTGATACATTTGATTTTCTGTTAGCTTACTAAGAGAGTCTTGCTTATTTTTAGAACTTTAAAAGAATTCTGAAGATAATTTTCAGTTGCCTTCTACCATTTAGGCCACTCCTTCATGAAGTTCTAGATTCCAGTGAACTCCAGATACAGATTTTGAAAGGTTTGTGATGAACCTGTCAGATTCTAACTGGGTCACAGCTGGTTTTATACTTTAATAGGTGTGAGAAAGTATATGCTAAAACTCAGAAATAATAATTTTGGTATCTGCTTTTTCCTTTGTTTCTCTACAGGCTTTTGGGCTAATCAATGAAAGAATTTTTAATGATATATCTTTTTGGTAGATGCTTCAGTTTCTTTCTGATCAATATAAAGATATTTCAATTAAAGACAAGATTCCATAATTTAAATGAAGTGGAGCAGGCAACAGCATCTAATTTTCTAACCTTTTCTCAAATAGCTTTTATATAATCCTGCTTATTTTAGGTTTCTATCTAAATACCCACCTTTAGTCTCCAGTTCTTGATAAACAGCTACTGCTACTTGCTGAGTGTTTTGGGGGAATCTATCGTGTAGTTCTTGGCTTTTCGTATTGGCCATTTAAAATGAGCTTTCTTGGATCTAGTAATTCAATTACTACTTGTTTATCTGCTTTGTAGCTTTCAAAATTTAGTTGCCATTGCCTGCCCTCCTGTTCTTTCCGTTATTATGAGCTTGTCACTTTTTAAAAAGTGAAATTAAACAAGTTTGTTTAAAATGCTACATTATCCTGGAATACCCTATTCAAAATTAACTTCAGAACAGGAACCTGTTGCTTTCTTTCAGAAGATAAATCTTAAGCTGACATCACACCAGAATAAAGTTTACTTAGCTATGAAATGGGATTTAATATTTTAATTAAAAGGAAAGGTATACATTTTCATCTGGAGAAGGTGAAATTCATAGTGAGCCAGAGCAGACAGTCTAATTTACATCAATCTAACAAATGCAAACAGGAAACAGTTCTTTCCTTCTGCATTTTTATACCTGGGATAAGGTGGAAAAATATAGTCAGTCAAAGGAAAAAGTTAGTTGTAATTACTATTAGCTTATTTTGTCATAATGTTACTTAAGCATTTTAATTACCAATGTTATTTCAAAATATTTAGATGATATGTAGCTACATTTTAAAGAGGACACTGTTAATACTTTTGAAGAATTTTTTTTACCACTTCTGACATGTGTGTGTGATCTAGAAGGTTGAATTGAGATGAGAAGAAGAATTTCAGCATGAAGCCTGTAGTGGCTCCTTTCCCATTATATTCTCATTTGCATCTTTGAGATATTGGGTTGTATTGTATATTTCTGATGTTCATTGCTGTCCACCAATTAAAAACTTAAAAACATAATTAGTACCAAAAGGCTATCTGTGGGGGTCATCTCCATATGACAAAGGATTTGGTGCCTAAAGATGGTTTTTGAAATGTGGCTCCCAGTTATAAGAAGCATTTATATTTCTCGGTTCACCCAGAGGAGTAATAAACCATACTTTGACTTCTGAGGTCTGTTTCAAAGTCAAATACTTTCCTTGGAGAGTACTTTGCTCCTCACTTGTGAAACTGAAAAAGGGCACTTGAATCAATGCTTTATTTTTCTAGTTAACAATGGAAGTTGAGTAGTGGCCACCAACAAGGATAATTTAAGGCAGTCTCGGTGCTTCTATTGTAACATGTGTCCCCGAAGAAGCCTCTACATTTCTCTTTTTTGAATTGTTTGAAATTCCGAGCTCCAGCCCGCTTTTCCTGCTAGTCCAGAACCCCAGTTGGTTGCCCCCCAGTGTGCTTAGGTGCCCAGGGAGCAAGCGCAACTACTCTTGCGCACCATCTTGCTGCGCAGGTCAGGAGTCTCCCGTGGTGCAGAGCGCGAGTTGGAAGCGCAGGCGCAGTAGGGCCACTGGAAACAGCCGCCAGGTCTTCTCAGGAGCTGTACGGGCTGTAAGGATCATTACCACAGGTCGGAAGAGCCAGTACCTGGCACAGCGGGAAGGTTCTGACAGGGAGAATGACAAGTGGACACCTAAGCAACACCCGGTGAAAGGCAAAGTCATCATCCATGACTTAAGCAGGCGCCACAGGAGAAGCAGAAAGAGAACTCACTACGTTGAACCATTGGGACCTCATGCAATGATGCCAGGAAGCCAGATTTCCGGCTCTGCCAACAGCAGCTTCTCCGAGATTCCCCTGAGGAACTAGTGATCTACAAGGACAATGACCCCCCGGAACAGTGTATTGCTGGCGACGAGCCGGAAGTTCAGGAAAAACAGCCCACATCCTGTCCAGCAGGAAGGACATGCAAAGTCAGGAACCAAGATCCTTGGTCCTAAGAGACCTGTTAAGAGCAGCATGGCTTTTCCAGCGAGAGTCCTGAGAAATTAGACCCCTTTGAGCAGGATCTAGAGGACAAGCTGGCGTCAGAAGTGGCAGTAGCAAAACCAGTGGGAAGTTTATTGGGCCTTGGTGCTGAGCCAGCCAGAATAAGGAAGAGGCCCCCCATAATACCCACTAGCTTCTCAGGTGCCTGGGCTGTGGCTGCCTCTACGCATCAGTTCATGGTTGTGCTAACAGCTTATAGATACACAGATGTCTATTACAGGAGTTATAGTCAGAGAAGGGAAATCTATTGACCCCAGAAGACACCAGCTGTTTGAAAAGCAATTGTGTTTCAGTGTGAGGCAACAAGAGAGTGTCTACCTAGGCAGAGCTAATGCTTGGAAGCAAATGGCTTTGCCCATATCTTATTATTCACAACATTATCAGCCACTAACTCACTGAATCTAAAGGTATAAAGAAATCTAAGCACACTGATCAGGGCCTCTGTCTGGGACAGCAAGCTGGTGCTGCTCAGATCCATTGGCAGTGTCTTTTGCTGTGATCTCTATTTCACATGACAAATCACTGATGACAGGAAAATGGTAAGGCTATCAAAAATTTCAAGTATGCTTTCTTTTAGTTTAGTTTAAGAATCCTATTACTGCAGCAGTAATGGCCCAGCCATCGAACTAAGAGCATCCTTATTACCTCTTTGTGATGCTGTTTGGACTAATGATAAAGCTTAGTTTCAGGTAGAATTGCTCTTCCCAAGATTTGGGAGGGGCATCTGCAAATAAAATGTTGCTAAGAGGACAGAAACTGATGGTGCAGGGGGCCTGGTTTTCTGGATGTTTTGGCCAGGTTCTGTTATGGCTTATATCTAGATGTACCCCTAACCCTCATATTCTCGTAGGTGTGGCTTTGAGAGTAATTGGATCATGAGTGTGTGATACTGAATCTAGGGTGTGTGATACTGAATTTGTCCACTGATTGGTTTAGCATAGTTCTGGGTGTGGGTGATGGACTTGCTGAAGTGAGGAGACCTCCCATGGTTGTGGGTGGCACCAACCAATGGGCTTCCAGCCTAAATGGACTATAAAGGGGGAGAAGGAAGTCTAGTTTCTTCCTGCCTCCCCTGCCATGAACTTTTCCTCCTCTTCCATGGTGCCCTGCCTTGGAACCAGCTGACTGTATACTGAAACCTTTAGAAATGTGAGCCCAAATAAACCTCTGCATTTTTGATTTGTGGATGTTGGGTATTTTGTTCCAACAACGAGAAAATAAGACAGTTACCTTCACCCAGGAAGTCATGGTTCACATTATGCTGTAGGATTCCAAGGCCCTGGTATGCTGTAACGAAGCTGGAGCTGGAGCAGGATGTGGAGGAGGAATGCGAGGTGCTGAAGAAGATCTGGGGCTCGGGCCAGGGCAGGGTCTCCATGTTAAAGTACATGCGGAGGAAAATTGATGTGTTTTTATTGACAACCACCTGTGGATGACACTAGAACTTGTTTGAGCAGGACCTTAGGGGTTCCCAGTTGGCATACTCCATCTCCTAACCGGTAGTTCATCCTTAAAAACAGGACTGGAAGTATTCATGCTGCTTATTTCTGAATCTTTAAGTCCTGTAACTTTAAAATAAATAACTACAAAGCTCATTTGTCCAAACATTATTTTATACTTACATGCATAGAGTATAAAAGTAGAATGATAAGCAACAGAGTACTTGTGGAAGCTCTGCTTTCTGTTTGTTTGTTCTTTGGCTAGTACTGTATAAGAAAATTGTGTTACTCGTTTGGGTGAAAGAAAAGTCAGAAATGATGTTTCTTTTCCTCATTTTTTCCTACTAAAAGGGGAGTACTCAGCCTCACCTTCCCTCCCACAAATAGAGATACAAAGAGATCTTGGATCTTTCCTTTGTCTCCAAGGAGGAGGGTACAGATACTTCAGAGATGGAGAATTCTAAATCAAAACTAAAACTTACCTTTCAGGAAAGATCTTTGTAATGAACAGTCTCAACAAGCATTTAGCATTAATGCTGAGATAGCAGTGGGTTCTCCTTTTTTTCCTAATAGGTCCACTTCTTACCAAGTGAACATAAAGAAACTGCTGTCTCTAGAAGAAAGAGTGTTTTATTTGCAGAGTTAGTAAATCATTAAATATGACTAAGTTATAAGTTAGTCTCAGTAGGTTTTAAATTTTTTTGGTGACTCTTTTGAAAAATAATTCCATGAAGTGCTCCTGGTTGTTGGGTGAAAATACTACTTTTGGTTTTCTATCTGTAGATATGATTGATGTGTTACACCAAAAAATATTTTTATGTTTATGAAGTGTAATTTTAAGAACATAAGATTCTTTTGAAACTATTAAATACAGAAGCACCTTGCCAAATAAAAAGAACTACCTTATCTTTAGCATGTATGTTCTTAGTCCCTGCTTTTAAGTGTGTATTGTATGAGAGTATAGCATGGGTCTGAGAGCCCCTGTGTGGGCAGCATTGCATTCCCTGTAGGAGTGGGTGCTGATTCCTGTCTACAGGTGCCCCATGAGTAGCTAGGCTTCTGGATTTGCAATCATATTGTATACATAATGAAATAAAATCAAAATCTGATTTTTGTACAGTTTTGAAATTTAGAACTGACCTCCTCCTTGGCCACACAGAATGGGGTACAATGTGAAAATGTTTGTACAGTTTTGAAATTTAGAACTGACTTCCTCCTTGGCCACACAGAATGCTGTACAATGTGTAAATGCATTTTCTATGGATCAGTTGGTAGGGAATTTTTACATAGTGGGAGCTACTTTTTTGTTCAGTTTGAACTATGTATAAACTGTACAATCTGTAAAGTTTTTATATAATAAACATTCCACTATGAAAACTTATTAAATAAGCTAGTATTTCTTACCCCCACCCTACCACAAAGAATTTTGCCTACTAGGGATTCACTTACATTATATTGTCCTCTTCAAAAAAATAGCCCAGGGATGGTTAAACTTCATTACTCAATCATTCACAGTCAAATGTGGCTTAGTTTAATGAGTTTGCTTTTCTCTAGTTAGAAGGTTTGATGAGGATCTGGAAGAGAAACTAGGGAAGTAACTTAGTCCCCAGGGTTCTCAGTGTAAGGCAAGTCTTAGCTGTGCACACCAGAATGGACTCACTTTTACCATTCGGAGGGGTGCTGTGGGCATGCCAGGGATCTGCAAAGGAGAGACAGGGATTTGGAGAGGAGTGAGGAAGTGGGGAAGTGCTACAGGAAAGCTTGCCACTTTGTGATATCGTGCACCATTCCTTTCTCTGTCATAAAAGACTTCAGAATAATATTGCTAAATACTGTGGTGAAGTTTTTTGATATTTATCTTAATATTTTTGGAAGGGGAATGTAGACTCTTAAAAAAAAGACGAGCTGTATTAAAGTGATGCCATAAATGTTACAGTTTATTCATTAAACAATAAATAAATGATTAGGATTATAGTACATTATTGTCAATATCAAGGAGAATGTAACAATTCTGAAAGTGGTTGAAAAAAATTACTTTATCATTATCAGAGATTTTTTTTCTTTGTCATTTTGCTACGTGGCAAACATATTGCAATGTACTTGTGTCTGTGGTAGGCTTGAAAATTATTCTGGTTTAAATGAGTTTCTTTTTACCCTCTAAGATGACTCTAAATTATAAAGTCTTTGAAATATAATCTATTTACTTTAGGAACATTAAGCTCTTATAATTTAGCATATGTAAATAGAAAAAGCAAGTGAATTTGGGTTCTTGGTTAATCATACCAATAAGAAATTGGCAGCTATACCAGTGTCCAGGCAGCACATACCACTTTCAGTATTTGTCTCAATTGCAGATATATTACCCGAGGAATGAAATGATGTCATTTGTATATTATTGGCAAAATCAAATCTGTAGTGTCAGAAGCCACAACTTTATAGTATGTAGTATCTATGTTGACCATGTGATTTATTATCTTAACCAAGTCCAGGCTTTAAGAGGTGGTGTCCAAAGTACTCAAAATTGTGTGGATTTTTGAAATATTTATGTGTTGATACATAAATTGACTTTCTTAGATTCGTGAGGGGACTTCAACATTCTCATACTTGTGGGGAGGAAATAGCTGGTCAATAACTGAGTGGGGGATGGCCATACATCTGCTCTTATTTTTTAAAAATTGAAATATTATTTCAGTGCAAACAGTTTCAAATGTGCTTGCTACCTTTTAATATTCATTTGCAGTGACTTTTTTCAAAAAATATTTTTACATAATTCTTCAAATTTATTTGCAATTTATAATTCTTGTGAGCATTTTATAGAATTTAGGTACTGCAAAGTTAGTCTTCTAAATTTGATTACCTTCTGAAGGAGGAAATATATTTACCCTCTTCAACATATAAGGAGACTTGTAAAATTCTTCAGAGTTTAGAAACGTGAAGCACACATACATATTTTCAAAGTTACGAGGTATGTTAAAAATATGGTGAATATTTAAATTAAAAAGTTACAGCAAAAAACACATTGCTATTAATTTCATTCAAAATATCACTTTTTACTTTAAATACGTTTACATAGCATTGTTTTTTCCACTTTTTGAAGTGATTCTGGAAGTCTTCTTTCATGCATGTTTTCAACTGCACTGCCATGGCTGCCTTGACATCCAGAATTGATTCAAAATGTTTACCTTTCACAGAGGTCATTCTGACTTTGGGGAGGAGCCAAAAGTCATATACTAACAGATTGGGTGAATGAGGTAGATGGGGATGCAGTGTAATGTCTTTATTTGACAGAAATTGCTATAAATGGTTGATCAGTGTGGGGAGATCAAAAAAGACAGTTAATCTTTAAATTAAAAATAAGCCAGTAAAAGACACATTACTGTCAAATCTCCCTCAGAATATTCAAATTACTGCCTCCACACTTTGGCCACACATATCCAATCATTCCATCCATTTTTTGCTGTGATCCTTTTTTTATTTTTATTTTTGTACTAGGGATCGAACTCATGACTGACCTTGGGCTTGCCAGGCAGGCACTTACACCACTGAGCTAAATCCTTGGCCCTGTGATATGTTTTTTAAAAAATTAAACATCATAGTTTTAATTATCTTGTTCATCATTTAACTTCTTGCTTGCCCTCTCTTTTGCAGAAATGAATGTAGGTTACCAATTTGCAAGTGTGTTTTAAAAATTTTAACTTGCCAAAATCTTCAAGGTCTTAAGATTTTTCTATTCTTTACTCTTTGGCAACTTTGATGAAAAATTTCCAACTAATATTGAATAAAATGCAACCAAATTTTAAAGGTTTTACTTAAACACTTTTATTGCTATAAATTAGCAGTGTTTTTGTACCATGTTTATTGTTTTGTTTTGATTGACTATTCTGTTTTATTTCATTTGAGTTTATTCTCTTCAAAAAAAGAATGTTTCATAAGGTAGTTGCTGGAAGATTTTAACATTTTTTCAAAATCAAAATGAATAGCAAAGAAAGAAAATACATAAAATTAACAATAGTTTTCCTAAGTATTCCTTTTAACTAATATCTTTAATGTTTGCATATAGTTTTTTGCATATTTTGACAGCTAAAGTTGGTAGCAGAATCTCACCGCTTGTTCAGATGAAAGTGTATGCCACATCAACTCCAAGTACATATTCACAAGCTTTATTAATTTTGCAAGGTCACTATTTTTACCTTGTCACTGTGCTCTATCAAAATTTGTATTGTCACAAAAATAATTTAATCTTCAGTATAGAATTTTAACTGATAAACATGCATATTTGCAATAATGTCATCTTTTATCTATGACAGAATGAACATAAGCTTTAATTTCAGTCCATGAATTAAATGAAAACAAAATCAAACCATTATAAGAATTAACTAATTTTTCTTCACCCAAGGCAGTGATGACACTGCTAAGAAACTGGAACTATTTAAACATTTGGAAGTTCTGCTTATGCTAATGGATCCAAGAGTTCAGTAGCTATAACTTGACCTTTTATTTATATATGATGAGAACATGTAGAATTTTCAGTGGACAAGATTATTTTAAAAATATCCTTTGACCTAAATAAAAAGTTATGTTTTACAGAATTACATGAAAGTAGCTTCTACATCTACGGGTTATATATTAAAATAATGAGGACGTTAATTTTAGATTCCCCTGTATAAAAGACCCAATCAAAAATGGGCAACTGAAATGAATATATTCTTCTCAGAAGTACAAATAACCAATAAATAAATGAAAAATATTAACATAGCTGACCATTAGAGAAATGCAAATTAAAATGACACTGAGATTCCATCTTACATCAGAAAGAATACCTATTCTCAAAAAAATCTAATAACAAATGCTGACTTGAATGTGGGGAAAAGGAACACTTCTACATTGGTGGGAATGTAAAATAGAAGAAACACTATGGAAATCAGTGTGGAGCTTCTTGAGAAAAATAAAAATAGAGACCTAGTTATCTACCATTTAGTATCTTTCCCCAAGCATTAAAATTACTGTTTTACATGATACATATATACCCATTTTATAGCAGCACATTTTATAATATTTAGATTGTGGAAATGGCACATGAACAGATAAGGAAAACGTAATTATATACAATATAATACAATGCTGTTATTAAGAAGGATAAACAAGGCATTTGTAGGTAAATGGATACAACTTGAGAACATAACATTAAGTGGAATAAGTCAGAAACACAACCTAAATATCACATAGTCTCTATTATATGAATGTGCATATACACACGAACAGGAAAATAGAAGATGAATAAATTGAAAGTAGGAAAGTGTTCAAATAATTCCCCAAATTACCTGTTCCATTGTTTCAGGAACATTTTAATATATGGGCTAATTTGTTTCATTTATACTACTAGGTTCTCTTAATTCATTGAAGAGAAACTTTTGTGCTAACATCTGTTTGTTTCTTCTTTGCAATAGAGATTTTTTTGTCTGTTTCTGTACTCAGAGTAAACTATTTTGAAGATAATGATACACCGTACATTAAAAAAAGATGCAGATACTTCTGCAGTGCATTTCTATCTTCTGGACTAATGTGGTTGAAAATGACCATCCCAGGTGATAATAAATACCAAAACATATTTATTAGAAGATTTTTAGAGAAAAGGAAAAATTTTAAAATATTAACGTTGCTTTTCTTTAACTTGTTCAATAAAGGATTCGTTTCAAAACAGAAAACCATTACAAATGTAAGAGGAATGAATCACTATAGATATACACTGTATAGTAAAGTAAAAAAGGAAACAAACCACTGCATAACAAGAGTTTTCAGACTAGTTTCTACGTGCTCAAGAATAGACTTTAATTTCTTACCCATATGCATATAAATCTTGCCTATAATTTCTTTTCTTCCTCACTGCCTCTATGACTGGTGGCCCGTTAGCTTTATAGATCATAAAAGTGGTAACATGGCCCACCTCCCAGTTTGCTGTTCCTGTAAGTAGCCAACAGCAGCACTGCAATACTCCTGATATCAGTCAAAACTAGAAGCAATGCATGTTTCCTGTAGCTTGGATCTCAGTGTTCTTGATTTATAAAATGCACTGGATGTGGTCCTTGAGAGAGAGAGTTCTGTGTATACTCCATTAGAAATAGCTAAGGGAAAAGAGGCAAATTATCACTAACCATCTTTCAGATTTAACCGTGTGTCTGAGAAATCTGTTAACAGAGTATTTCTGTAATATATTATTAGAAAAGACTACAAGGGGAGTTAGAAGTAGAAATAGAAGTTTACCAAATATATCCTAGATTATTTTTGTGCAACTATTAATAACAGTATTTCTTTTTAAAAATTAGAAAAAATCGGGACAAGTAAAAACCTAGCTAAAATTAGTTATTGATCTGATAGGCAAAGAAGTTGGTAGTCTTCCTGTCTTCACAAACTGAGCAAACTGAAAGTCATTAACTCTTCTTAGATCCTTCAGGCAACTGAAATCACAGGGCAAACTGCCCCCCTGAATAGTGAAGAGACAGGCAAATATGCAAAATTACATCTTCCTGGGAGAAGAAGGTGCTGCTAGAATCTGGAAGGGACACTTAATGGGTAATTGACTGTTACTGGAGACTGACATGAGCTGCTCTGAGAATGAAAGCCTCCTGGGGTCCTATCCTAAGGGTGAGCATACCTTCACGAACTCTATCAGTTTATCAGAGTGAAGATAGAGAAAAACCTTTTCCGCTTGTTGTAGAAAGTGGGAGAAACTATATATGTGGCAAACATTATTTAGGAAGGAAATCTTTTGGGAAGCCCATACAACTAAAGAGACAAAAGCAAAAACATTAGAGCAACTTTTAGCCTGTAACACTACACCTATAGCAGATAATAGCAGAGAATAAACTCCTAATCAGATAAACATAAAACTACATAACAAATACATTATATATAGCTTTCCCAAATACATTATGTACAGCTTTAAACAAAACAAACCAAATTTACAGAGCATGCTAAAAGGAAAAAAAAAAGCACAGTCTAAAATAGACAAGGCAGACATCAGAATTGGATACAGCAAAGATTTATGAATTATCAGATTGAGAATCAAACATTTGAAATGAGCTCACCTTTGCTGTGCTCACCAGTAGACTACACATTGTCGGAGAAAGACAGTTTGAGCAAATGTCTAAAGAAACCTCCCAACTTTCTCTTGAGAAAAAAGAAAGGTTAAAAGAAAAAGAATATTCAAGAACTCTGGACAATCGTCAACATATAAGAGCAATATTAAATGGCCTGTTATTGGGTGTCAGGGTTGACCAAAATATATGCTGAATGTTCAAGTTAAAAATGTTACTACAGTAAAAGACATTGTCATTAATCTTCCTCAGAAAATACCCCCTTGTTTTGAAGCGTTATGCCATCCTATTCTTGCCACTTTGTGAAGCAGCCGTTTTGTGTCTTCACATGGTGCAATGAAAAGACATATACGCTGCTGCTGAATATTATCCAAAGGAAATGCAGGCTCATAAAAGCATTATGAGCTTTTATGGAATCCTCCTTATTCATTGGATCTGACACCGTGAGATTGGCTCTTCCTCCCAGTCAAAATGACCACATAAGGTATACATTTTGAGTCTATTGGGGATGTCAAGGCAGTCATGACCGGAACTAAAGACACTCATGAAAGAAGACTTTCAGAACTGCTTCACAAAATGGCAGGGATGATGGAATAAGTGTATTTGAAGTGAAGGGGAATATTTTGAAGAGGATTCATGGCAATGTGTTTTTTATTGCAATTTTTTAAAAAAGCAAACATTCGCTGTATTTTATTATGATCCCTTGTATATAGGAGTCACACTAAGTAGTGGCACATAATGTGAGAGAGGAGAGAATAGACAAAATCAAAGTGGAAGGATCTGATTAATTCTTTTCTAAAACAGCCAATGTCTATGAAAGCTTTAATAATTTTCTAGCAAGTATCCATAAATATGGGCTCTGGAACCAGAATACCTGAGTTCAAATCCAACTTCATAATTTATTAGCAAATGGACCTTGGACAAGTTACTTAGTCTCACTGGACTTTCATTATTTTATAAAGCAGGGATAATCATTGAATCAATTTAAAGTTGATCTGTTGATCAAATAGTATGTAATAAATTCTTAGAATACTATAGCTTATAATAAGTTCTCTAGACATTAGAAAGTCTAGGTTACTATCATTGTATTTACTATTATCTCTTGAAAAGCATTCCCTAAATGTATCCCACAGAATACTATGTCTAGGACTGTTAAGATTTACCAGAAACATGTACCATAATCAAATAGAAACCTCTGAAAATATCAGATCACATAAAGTTAGATAGGTTTCCTTAAGACATAACTTCTGAAATGTTACAAATTTTTAAGGGAGGAATCAATATGAAACAGTTTTCAAATACATCTGACCAGGGAACTCTTTATTTAAGACTTGCCCTAAGGGACTGATTTTGCACAAATAATACTTTGAGAAATGTGACTTTACATTCAGACTCCTCAGCTGCCATTCAAAGTCATTTACAATTTGATCTAATTTAATTACTGAGTCATATAAGCCCCAGTTCTCTTTTATAATAAATACTTTTCTATAGGTAGGTTGATTTTTCTGGTATTTAAAAATGTATTATATTTTTACTTTTTAGGTCTATTTGCTCATTCCTTACTTAATATATTAATCTGTTCTTTATGCCCAGCTTAAATTTAAATACTTTTACTGACATTTCCAATTTTATTTTTTTCTTCTACAGTGTACAATCTGAATTTGAGCCCATTCAGAGATTTGTTTTTAGCTCTAGAATTTCCCTTGTTCAGAGTAGTTCTTGTTCAGAGTTTCTGTTTACCTTCTGAATACCTGATGTGTTCAATCATATAAATTTGTTTAATGTAATTATCAAAGGTATCTTAAAATCCTTGTCTCCTGATACTAATAACTGGAACATTGATGGTCTATTTCTATTGAATATATATATACTATTGACTATGTAGGTTTTTTTTTTTTTGCCTTTTTGCTTGTTTTTTTTTTTTTTAAACTATATGCTACACATTGTTTAGGACAATGACTGAAAGTTGAGCTATTATCTTTAAAGTTTACTGTCTTCTTTTCTTTTTATTCTGTAAGTTTCTTCACTGTACCTTACAGCTCTTTTAATGACTTTTAGTAATCATATTTTGTTTCCCTTAATCGCCTTTTCTCCAGTAATCCCCTCCCTGAAACCATTTTTTATTGCATGATTGCAACACTTCTTGGAAATTCTCTTGTGCTATTCATTTTCCCAAATGCCTTGTGGGTCATTGCTGTTCACTCTTACTTGTTAAAAGGAAGCCCGAGTAACATAACTCTCTGGCATAGCTTCTCTTTGCCATCGTGTTCGTCCCCTAAGTGGAATATCTGGATATAAACTATATGTACTTGGGTGGAAATGTTGACTGATAAATAGGCTTGAATTTAATATATGAAATTTAATATGAGTAGTAGACAGGCTGGTAGCTTCCTATGAAGTATATCCCTCTTCCGACAAGCCATTCAAATTCTTTAGAGATGAGATATTTTCAGTCTTTATTATGTAACATTTCTACCAGTTGTCTGAAGGTGAAAGGTCCTAGGAACTTTTAGCCAGCTGTTCAGTAGTCGTTTTTACTAGATGCCCTCAGTACTGCCCTATGATCTACTCCGGTCCTACCTCCAGCCTGTATTTGGAAAGCTGTTGTGGGGTCTCTCCTGAACAAAACAGCCCCACCTTGCCTGGAGCCCTCTAGTTTGCCTTCTCCAACTCACAGTACTCCCAGCAACAACCCGCCTTCTCCAGTTCCAGGAGACATGGTTTCAGACCATGCTGCTTTCCTGTCTTACTCACTTTTTCTTATCTTCTCTTTCTGACCTTCTTGTTCCTTTCGGTGTGGTTTGAGAGGGAAAAAGGTAAATGTTTGTGCTCACTCCACCATCTTGTTTTAACAGTAGCATGCATTTATAATGTTATTTTAAATTTTTGTGCTTTTTTTTTTTTAAAGAATTTTAGGGATGTTGAACTTAGACTTAAGTCTGTCATAGTTTTTTTCCTTTATGCTTTATAGATTCTGTTGTAGACTGAATACTAAACAGACTAGAGAATGTTTTGTTAAGTGGCTGATTTCTAAAACTCACTAACATAAACCATAACTGAAGGTATTACAACAGAACGTGTAAAAGTTTTGTTGTGGCAAATTTGATTTCTGCAAAAGTAAAACAACTGAAAACAAACGTCTATATTTAACACAATATACTGTGTGCTTGAAATGAGCACTGCTTAAAGCAGCCTGTGGTTTGTCTAATTTTATAGTTATAGTACAAAAAAGTATAGAAGGAGTAAGATAGAAGCTGGTGAATTTAGTGAGAGGTGCTAGGAGTAGTGAAAAAGAACTGACAAAGGAGGAACTTGCCTAAAGGTAAAGATTTAAATTTAAAAACAAAACAAACACCCCCATCATCTGCCTCTTGCTTATACTATACTATATACTATACTATACTATACTATACTATACTATACTATACTATACCATACCATACTATGCTATAAATAAATACATAAGTACTATATATAAAATTATCTCTCTCTATATATATACCTATATCTATCTATATCTATATCTATATCTATATCTATATCTATATCTATATCTATCTATATCTATATATATATCTATCTATATCTATATCTATCTGCTCTCATTACTGGAGATTGAACCCAAGGTATTAATCTGGGCTTGAGCTACCTCCCTATTCTTTTTAAAACATATTTTGTTTGAGACAGGGTCTTGCTAAATTGCTAATGCTCTTTCAAACTTTCAGAACTCCTGCCCCTCCTTGAATTTTAGGTGTGTGCAACCATGCCTAGTGTAGAAGCAGTTTTGAAGTGGCTCTGACCCTGAACACTTAGAATTTAAGACTACAACAGAAAAACCAATCTTGATTTCTCTAGAGGATCTTGGATGTATATGCTGTGGATTCAGTGAAGTGTGTATGTTAACTAGCAAAGGAAGGCAGACTTCTTTTAACACTTCTTAATTAGGCCAAAATTCCATTAAGGGATTTGTGCTGACCTCTTAAATAATGAATGTGAACTTTAATTTTCCAGAGTCACTAGTGCCTGATCAAAGGTAGAGGCAATTTATATATCTTTTCAGGATAGTCTACTGCATAGGTGCACTGCTTCAGTGCAGAAATGTCTGGGGCTCCATGCAGAGTTTACTTTGGCTTTATGGCAGAAAACTTCTGAAAGCCTTTGTTCCCCTGAACACTTTGGAAACCAGCTAGGGGCATCACTGTAATTTCACAGCATCATTGGTATTTTCCATGACTTTGATTGTTTGCTTTTCTAATCGCTGGAAATTATGCAGTAAAATGGGAACAGTAAACATAGCAGTGAGTTATAGCTTCTGTTTATAAACACATTGAGTACCAAAGAAGATAACTCAAGATGAGTCAAAGTCAAAAGTCGAGATTACTTACATGTTAACATTTTTCTGTTGTTTGAAAATCACCTATAGTGCATGTTAGCAATGATTGGAGAGAAAACATTTTTTTAAAAAAAATCTGTGATTTTCCATGATTATCTAACTTTCTAGTGATAAGTTGGCTTAAGCATGTAACTTTATGAAAATTATAATAAAACTTTTAATTATAATACTCTAAATTAGCATCATGTAATATGAAGTGCTCCTGCTTAAAAATTTTATATTTAATTTTAATCTTGCAAAATTACACCATAATTGTATAAATAGTCTTACACTTTCTAAAGGAGGTTTAAGAATGCATATTTTATCTTTCATATGGTGAAATTTTCTCAAGCAAATTAACATGCTGCTAATCTTTTCATTGAATATAAATACAGACTCCCCTCTGATGTAACCTATACTGTTCAGTAGAGAACAGAAATGTTAAATCACACATACAAAAAGTGACTAAGAGCATTTTTTTTACCAAACCAATTCTGCAATTTCCATAGTCTTATGGAAAATGTTATTCACCTCCTAGGGAAAACCTTTGGCAGAAACCTTAGTTTTGCTTGGCATTCTATTTGCATCAATTTGGTCTCTGGTTAGCTTTTTCTTGATGTCAGTTTTGTACACACACTCTCTTCATTGTTGAAGGAAAAATATTTTTAGTTCTCAACCCATATTTATTTTTCTACTGGTATTTAATCTCTGTGCTGAATTTAAGATTTAGGATTCCAGTGTGATAGTTTAAATGTGTACTGTTTGCAATAATGACTGTTTCCAAGTGATTATATGGGCTTCTGGAGTTTTGCTGCTTCTTCTATTACAAGTTCTTCATCTAAACATCTTTGTGGGATAAAATAAAAATCTCTTATGAAGCAAAGTTATGTTTCTGAAATGCAATGAAGGCTCAGCTGTTCAATAGTGTGATTCTAGAAAGCACATTAAAATAATTTCCAGGTAAAGATAATGAGTGAAAGAAAAATGGAGAAAAGCAACAAAAGACAGCATTAAAATTTGCTAACAGTGTTACCAACAAAAATGATTTATGTGTAGTGAAATAAGAAGCATGAATGTCATTATCTGTCCTTTAACTGGAAATTTTTGGTTCCTAAATACAAATTATTTGCACTTTATATTGCTTTGCTTTTTAATTACTGAAGATTTTATTATCTATACTATCCATTGCTCTTTTTAAATGAGGCCAATGATATAAAATAGAATATATTAAAGTGTGTAGATTCACAATACCTAATGTTAATAACGAGATAATAAACTTGAAATATAAGAAACAGTAAAACTGAATGACTGTTAGTTACTTCACATCACCATATCTTATTTCCATAAGAGCTAGGTTGCTTGTCTATTAAAATTGATACCAGAGGGAAATGACTGTGCATGTGGGTATTTGTTTTTCCTTGGTATATGGCTTCACCCTTGACTTACCCCAAAGTAGAATTTACAGTTACTTAGCTGTACTATTTCATTGTCACTTTTGATATTATATTAAACTTTCATTTTATGTTCCATGGAGAATTTAACTTTTAATTATGTGAAGACTTAATTTACTCTTTAATCCTGAATTTAAGGATCAGGCTACCCCCATCTAATTACTACCTCACGTTATTTCATATGAGTTATTTAGTCTTGCCAGTACTTCAATATTTCTGCATCAGAGAACACATGTTGAGTTTATCCTTTTATAGTACATGATTCATAGTCAAGGTTGTACTTATGTGATTTTATTAAGAAGACTCTAAAGTCAAAACATCAGTCACCTTCTGTCCCATTAGGATTCTCCAAAGAAGCAGAAGCAATATGACACACATATATGTTATTGGAATTAGCTCTCACTGTTATGAGGGTCAAGAAGTTCCACCAAATGCTGTCTACAGCTGCATATAGAAAATCAATGGTGAGATTCAGTTTGAGTTTGAAGGTATGAGGACCTGATGGTGTAATCTTGAGTCCAAAGGCCTGGGAACTGAGGTGCACTGTGCTGGTGCAAGTTCAGAATCGAAAGACCCAAGAACCATGATCTCTGATATCTGAAGACAGAAAATATGGATGGCCTAGTTCAAGAAGAAAGAGTGAATTTGCTCTTCCTCCACTTTTGTGTTGTGTTTGAGGCCTCAATAGATTGAATGATGCCCACTCACACTGGTGAGGGCAGACATTCTTGACTCAGTTTACTGATGATCATTTCTTCCGGAAACACTTTCACAGACATACCCAGAGATAATATTTTAGCAGTCATCTACCTGTCTCTTAGTCTAGTCAAGTTGACACATTTAATTAACTATCATACTTTCCTTCCAAATATAAAATGTATATTTTATACGGTGGTAGACAGTGGGGAAAGAATGTACATTTATGTTTACCTTCTATGTGATTTTTAAAATCTATACAATTAATCTGAGGTGTGGTTAGAACATTATTATTCTTACTACAAAAACAAAAATCCAAAGACTTAAAAAGATTAGATAGCCAGTGCAAAGTCGTATGAGTAGTAAAATAAAGAGATATGATTTGAAACTGTCTTTGACTCTGTAGACCTCACTGTTAATTGCTAACACATGTCTACCTTCTAAACATCTAATCAATTCCTGTGAGTTATAATTAAACAGTGCATTTGTTCTCTGGCTTCAGCAATGAGTAAAATAGATGCAGTTCTTCCTCTTTTATATTTATAGTCTCATTGTGGATGATTGATAAGTTCCCAAAAATTCATAATACTGAAAATACAGCTACAACTCTTGAAGAAAAGCATGTAGATCCATGGGGTTGAATAATGTTAACAGTCAGGAAGCATAGGAATTAACTATTAGGCAGTAGTGCAGGAGGATTATCAAGGGAAAACTGAGTACAGAGATCCCATGTAAAGAGTAAGTGTGACACTTGGAGATAACAGTTGAGGCAGCAGAAGTGAAGGAGAAGTCAGAGAAGTGATAGGGAAGACATGCATGGTAAAACAGGGAATGTAATAACCAAACCATGGTGTCCCAGTGGACTTTTGAAAATTGTTTTCTTAAGAAAAACAGCAGAAAGCCATGGAAAGTTTAAATCAGACTGTGCATTATATTTGTGATTAACAGAAGTGATCATTTATCAGGATACTGTGCAGTTAGGTGCTCAGTGACCTTCAGAGATAGAGTAGACATTTCCATTACCAGCTTTTGTTGAGTACACTCACAAAAAAGCCCTTGTACCCCCTTTGCTTGCAACTTACTAACTTCTTTTGTTGAAGTCTTCAGAGTTTCACCCAAAATAACACTTGTGAATGTGCTTTGTAGAGCTGTAAAGTGCTGCTTATTGGTCATCATTATGTTATAGCTTGACACTCAGTAAGAACAAAATGAATTTAGTTTATTAACTAATTCGATAGTAAAGGGTACAGATTAAATTCTTGATGCCTGAGCTGAAAAGTCAAGGGAGGACCACAACCTGAGTGTGAAAAAGGCATTCTTCATGGTATGGTTAAGACTCAGGTCTAGAGGGAGGGATAAGTGAGTATCAGAAATATTTGGAAGGGAATAGAAGCATTAGCAGATCCCTCATTTTTGTTTAAGGTGTACCTTAGACTAAGAGGGTCTGATAATTTTTGTTTGTGATTTTTGTCTTAGAATGTTAAATACTGCATGAATGCACACATGCATTTGGTAATTTCTAGACAGATTCTGTTGTGGTATATGGAGGGTACAAACACAGTGTGTTGTCTTTGGGTATTATTTATGCTTTCTTGACCACTGGTGAAGGAAGAATCATAAGGAATTCTTAGTAGGTGGGCAAAGTATGGGACCAGAGCAGTCTAGAAATAGCCAACAGTTGCAAATGAAGTCAGTGTCCATATCTATGGTACCTAGCAATGTGTTTAAAAAACCAGAAAGTGCTCAATACATATTTATCAAACAATGAATGAGTGAAATAAAGGTTATTCTGGGGTTGGGATTATACAGAAAAATGAACAAGAAAACCTTGTAACTGTGAAACAAGTAGTGTTTTATTGAGGAAAGCAATAAGGATCAGTGTATTAGGACCAGAAGACAAAATCAACAGGAGGCAGTATCAAGGCAGTTCACTACAAGATTGCCGACTTGTCTTTAAATTACTCAGGATTAGAAGTCTTATTTGGACTGAACTTATAATTGGGTGATAAGAGAATGGGATTTTATGATGAGAAGAAGGAAGATATGAGTCCATATGAAAACTTACATCTTTTTTAACTGTTTTTTTGTTGATTCAGCAAAAGAAATTTTTTTAAATTCGTTTTTGTTTTCTCGTTGTTTTGCTTTGCTTTTGGCTTATATTAGATATTTTTATATCTTCTGTGAACTATAGTAAATAACTTTGTGTGTAGATACACATTTCTATATTTTATTTCCACTTTCTTTGGTTAGTAGTGTATAACAATTTTATGGTGAAGAACTTGTTTTTTTTTTCTTCTGACAAGTTTTATCAGTTGGAAACATGGTAGAGTCTGATGTAAACTATATGTGTTTTAGTACTGAAGATCCAGATTACCCAAAATGAAATACTATCATAGATTTTTTTTTGATAAAGGTTGTACCTTGATCTGTGTGTGGATATGTGGGGATGTGTTTAGAGAAAACTTGTTTCCATTCCTAGATATTACTAGATCCTAGTGATTCATCATAAATCTAATATAATGTTTATTGAAGGTTTCCTGTCTTATGGCATATTTTTCCAATATCAAGCATTTGTCCTTAAGCCATGTGAAGTTGGTGGTATCATTCATATTTGATGCTTGAAAATAAGGCTTGAAAAGATAAGGAACTTATCTAAAGCCCATACAGAAATTACCTTAGATTTGAATTCAAGTTTTATATAATGCATTTTTCTATTATACCGACTAAGTATGCTTTTGGTCTATAAAAAAAGATTTGGCTGAATTGATTTTTAAAATTCTATAACAAGAGGCATCCAAAACTTATGTCCTACAGATAGTAGGTTTATTTCATTAATGTAATAGACATTTGTTGGTTTTGCATGGTCAACATATATTTTCTGTACTTTAGTAAGATATTTCTGTGTTCCTTGCAGAACTACATGCCAGCATTTTTAATTTATGTGGTTTAGATATTTTTCCAGGATTAACTCAAGTGCCACCATGGATAACATCACATCCTTTTGACCAAAGTCATCGATTGGTTTAGGGCTAGGCATGTGACCCAAGCTAAAGCCCTCTGCGCTAACAGTGAATCCACAAGCCTTTGCTAAAATTAAGACCACTAGAGCACAAACTTGGCGCTGTGGGAAGTTAGATTTTCACCCTCTGGATGGATCTTGCATGGAATAAAACTCATACAAAGTAATAACTGATGAGAAGTGCAAAGACAAGGGACTGAGTCCACTGAATTATTTAAGACTTTAGACTTTTCTATGCAAGCCTGAAATAAGCTTTATTCTGGACTTTTGAATTGCATGAGCCTGTTAATACTCCTTTTATTGAGCTCAAGTTTTACTTTATAGAACTTTTTAGAGAAAGAGTTGTCAATTAATAGTGTTCTTATTTGTGGAAGCAAATTACATAATAGAGAATTATTATACAGTGAATATTAAAGAATATCAGAAGATGAAGTAAAAAATAAGTTTAATCAAGTGCCAGAAGGTACATTTTCTGAATGATTAGAATGACACTCTTTCAGTACAGTTGGTATAAGGTACAGTGATATAGGAGTGTTTGGTACAATCAACCTTATTGATTTGATGAGGTATACAGAGACCAACATAATGCCTCATGTCCTTTCTAAAGCTAAGTGTAACAAATACATGAACCTGGGTGCACATCTGCAATCCCAGCACTAAGGAGGCTGAGGCAGGAGGATCACCATGAGTTTGAGGCCAGCCTGTACTACATAGTGAGACCCTCTCCTAAAACAAACAAAACAACAACAAAAAACCCCAGCAAAAAACAAAACATAAAAAGACAAATATCTGAGGACACATGGTAACTTGGAGTGATAGGACTCCACAGATAATATGTTTATTGGTGAACAATTTGGAGTATAAAGTGAAGACTCAAAGGATTCATTTGGCTCTGTTCATTCTGTTTCCAGCAGGAGAATGAAGTATGTGTAAAATATGGAGCCAGTGAAGTCACCTTTTCGAGCCAGTTCTGTTTCTTTTGTGGTCATCTAACAATGTTCAGTTATGTTGAAAATTTTCCTGGGGAAAAAGTAACTCACAAATTTTCATTTATTCAAGTGGACAGAATAATAATAATATGATGGGCATTTTCAATGTATAATTAAGATAAATTTAACTGGTCATTTAAAGCTTTTAAAAAAATATGTCTAATTACAAATTGGCAATTTAAGAGATTTGAAATGTCTGCAAGATATAAATTTTAAAGTAATACACCAAAGAATGTTTCACTTATGCCGAAATCAACTTACTGATTTCCGTGTTTAAAAAGTGAAGTCAGAGGATAATCATTCTTAAGGGTGCAGTGAGGAATGTGATTTCTAGTGCAGCTTCAGAACTTATTTAAAGCACAATTTGAAATTCTATAGATAGACTTTGGAAAAAAGATTTAAGATTTTTGAGTAATGTATGCAAAGTACTTTTGTAAAGAATTTATAATCTTAATGATACAGTAAGACTAATTTGATCATGTGAGCTTTTATATTTAATAGGCTGCTTTTAAATGTCTTTATTTTGGTCTTTTGTATCAATTTTATTTTGTAGGGAAAAAAATACATCATTCTCTTTCAGGACAATTGCAGTTTCCTCTGCTTTTCTTTTGAAGCTAGAATTGTTTTTGGTCTCATATAATCTCTAGTCCTCTACATGCGAATGGAAACACATTTCTCTTGTGGATGTTGGCCTTATGTTACTCTCTCTATTGGTATTTTATAACAATTATATGAGTTGATTAGATGGTTTCTCTTCTAATTTATTTTTGAAGTAAAAATGTAATAATTTTCCTGTTCCTCTCATAGTTACACGATGGTCTAGATATTATACTTTCAGGGCCCAATTTCTCAAAAAAGTGGTTTAAACTGTTTTTCTTTACTGCCTCACTATTCAGTGCCAACCAATATGTACTTTCCATCTCCACTTTAGAAAACCTTTCTTATGGAAGCTGCACAGATCTCACAATTACTAAACCAGTTGGCCTGTTCTCAGCGCTCTTCCTTTAGAACTTTCTGTGAAGCTATCATTGTTGATCATATATTTCTTCTTGAAATGTACATTTTTTTTGTGGCAGTATGGGATGAACTCAAGACTTTTTAACTGAGCTACATTCCCAGTTCTTTTTATTTATTCACTTATTTTGAGACAAGGTCTTGCTAAGTCACCTGTGATCTCTTGTCTCAGCCTCCAAGAATGCTGGGATTACAGGCACATGCCACTACATTAGTCTTTGAAATACTCTTATCCATCCATCTTTATGACATTACACTAACCTGAGTCTTCAATCTTTATTATTTTCTAAATTAATGATTTTATTTTTAGAGTATAATACTTTATAAAAATGATCCACACCAATTTCTTATGAAGTAAAAAAGAAGAAAGCTGAAAGTTGACTCAAATCTCTACTCAGAATTAGTTTGTATTATTAAATGAACATTCTCTATAGCTTAGATGGATAGACAGTTCAAGTAAGGGATAGATACAGAGACAGAAATAGTTTTATCAAATTGAGATAATGCTATTTACTTCTTGATTTAGATAAATTCTAACATGGTTTCCAGGTTTAGTTAACTCCTTGTGTTCACACATCTAACTAGAAATTTTCCATTTGGGAAAGTTTAAAACTTCACATTCAACTTTTTTGATTGATGGAGTGTCATTCATTTATCATCGTATTTTTTTTCTTGAGTGAAATTTGCTAGGTTGTGTTTTTCAAGAAGTTTGTTTCATCTAAATTGTTTATTGGCATAAAGTTGTTGATAATATTCTTTTATAATTCTTTTAATTTCTGTACAAACTTTAGTGAAGTCATCTCCTTTAATACTTGTTAATAATTTTTCTCTGT
Source organism: Hydrochoerus hydrochaeris (assembly GCA_004027455.1). NCBI lineage: Eukaryota > Metazoa > Chordata > Mammalia > Rodentia > Hydrochaeridae > Hydrochoerus > Hydrochoerus hydrochaeris. The sequence goes on along the minus strand of PVLA01005063.1, from coordinate 68,047 downwards.
TTGCTGATTAGTTCAGAAAGTTTATCAGTTTTATTGATTCTCTCAAAGAACCAGATTTTGATATCAAATTTTTCTGTTGTTTTTGTTTTCTGTATTATGGATTGTTTGCTTTAATTTTTATTTTGTTCTTACATGGATTTAATATTTTTTCCTAGGTTTTTTAAAAGTAGAAGCTGAAGTCATATTTTGGAAAACTTTATTCTTTCTTAATATAGACATTTACTGCTATATGTTTCTATATACAGAATACCACTAATTTTAAAGTGTTGTCATTTTATTTCAGTTATTTTAATAATTTCTCTTTTTTTCTTCTTTGAATTTTGAGTTATTGAGAAGAGTGTTGCTTAGTTTGGAAACCATTTGGAATATTTCACCTATATTTGTCTTGGTGCTTTTTATGTTTCTGTTACTAATTGCTAGTGTAGCACTATTACTGTCAGAGCACATACTTTCCATGATTTGTTTTCTTTTAAATGTATTGTATCTTATTCCCTCCTGTGGTCTTGTGCTATAAGTGTACTTCAATAGAACGCTATTCAACTGCTGTTGTAGAGTTCTATAAATAGCAGTTACACTGTGAGTAAAATTGTTTACGTGTTGTGGATTTTTATTGATTTTATAGCAAGTTGTATTACTTATTAAGATATGTGTATTGAAATCTTGGCATATAATTTTGGTTTTCTTGATTTCAACTTTTTTTTTTTTTTTTGGTACAGGGGATCAAACTCAGGACCTTGCACTTCCAGGCAGTCACTGTGCCCCAGAGTTATAACTCCAACCTCTCCTCTTATTTTCCACAGTGGTTGGTGGAATATATTTTGTATTTCCTTTATCTTTCATCTATTTATATTTTAAATAGTTTTGTTAGGCACAATATAAGTTGATTCTTACTTTTTATTCAGTAAGACAAACTCTGCATTTAATTTCTGGATATATATATACCTTTTACATTTAAAAAATTTTTTATTTAAAATAAATTTTTGCAGTTCATAATGAACCTCTCTCTCTTTAACCCTTCTTTCTCTCCCTATTTTCTCCCTATTTTCTTTCCCTTTCTATTTTTTCCTTCAATTTTTTTAGTTTAAATCCATTTTCCCATTCTTTCCTCCCCTTCCTGCACCTCTTGTTCCCCTTTGCATCTGAACAAGGTCTTCCTGCTTCCTAACATCTCTTCTCCATTTTGCTCCTTATTTATACTTTGGGTTTCTCACACAAAGAGAAATAATGCAGAATAAACTCATGTGTTTGATTTATTTCACTTAATATTATGATCTTGAGGTGCATCCAGTTACCTAAAAAGGTCTCAAATTTATCCTTTTTATAGCAGAGTAGTATTTTGTTGTATATAAATACATTTTCTTTACCCATTCATCTTTTGATGGTCATATGGGCTGTTTCTAAGATTTAACTATTATAAATTGTGCTGCTATAAACATGGTTATGCATGTATCACTGTGGTATAAGTTTAATTCTTTTTTGCAAGATGCCTACTAGGGGAATACTTAGGTCAAACAGAACCTCTAGTTTTAAGTTTTTAAGGAATCTTCATATAGCTTTTCATAGTGGTTGTACCAATTTACACTCTCCAAAATAATGGAGAAATATTCTTTTATCTCTATAGACTTGCTAGCATTTTTATTGTTTGATTTTATGATGATAGCCATTCTTTCTGGCATGAGATAGAATCTCAATGGCATTTAAATATGCATTTCTTAAAGGACCAGTGTTTTTTTCATGCATTTATTGAGCATTTGTGACTTCTTTCTCTGTGTCAGTCCATTTCAGATGCCCAAGTTTTTGGGTGGGGTCTTTAAATTTTGGGGGTTCTGAATGTTTTGAATTCTTTATGTACTCTAAATCTTAGTCCTCTGTCTGAGGAGTAGCTGGCAAAAACTTTTCCCATTCTATAAGTTGTCTCTTCACTCTGTTGGTGGTTTCCTTTGCTTGTATAAGCTTTGTTATTTATGTGATTCCATTTATTTATTCTTTGTAGTACAGTTTCCTGTTCAACTGGGATTTTCTTCATAAATTTTTTTGCCTATACCCGTGTCTTCAAGAATTTTACCTATTTATCTTCCAGTAGATCTTTCTGTTTCAAGGTTTCTAAAAAGTTCAGTCTTGGCATTTGGAAAACCAACTTTCCCAACACCATTTGTTAAAGGGGGTTTCTTTCCTCCAGCAAAGTTGTTTGATGTCTTTGTCAAAGATAAGATAGCTGAGTATGTCTGAAGTTGTTTCATCATTTTGTATTCTGTTCCACTGATCTGAATGTCTTTTTTTTTTTTTCTTCAACACAGTGCTGTTTTTTTTTTTTTTAATTTCTGTTGCTTTGTAGAATAACTTGAAGTTTGGGGTTGTGATGCCCCGGTCATACCATTGTTATCTATAATAGCTCTTGGTATTCTAGGTCTCTTTTGGTCCCCTATATGTTTTACGATTATTTTCTCTAGGTTTGTGAGGAATGCTATTGGTATTTTGGCTGGGACTGCATTAAATCCATATAGCAGTTTTGAAAGTGTGGCTGTTTTCACTATTGGTTCCGCCTATCCAGGGACAGAGGGTATCTTTCCATTTCTTATATTCTCTCCAGTCTCCATTTTCAGAGTATATACTTTCGTTGGAGAGGTCTTTCACTTCCTCGGTTAGTTCATTTGTAAGTATTTCATTATTTCTTGATGCTATTGTGAAAGGTGTTGCTTCCCTAACTACTCTCTTGGTGAGTTTTATTAATGTACAGGAATGCCATTGACTTTTGAGTGTTGACTTTGTATCCTGCTATGCCATCACATTTGGTTATTCTAGGAGTCTTTTGATAGAGTTTTTGGCATCTTCTATGTAGAGGATCATGTCAACAGCAAACAATGATAATTTAACTTCTTCCTCTCCTACCCATATCTCTTTCATTTCTTTTTCTTGTCTAATTGCTCTCACAAGTATTTTCAGAACTATATTAAACAGTAGTGATGGTGGGCTTCTTTGTCTTATTTCAGATTTTAGATTGAAAAATTTCATCTTTGTCCATTTAGTATAATATTGGCTATTGGTTTGTCAGAGATAGCTTTTTTCAGCTTGAGATCAAGATTTTTTTCTTATTGCTAATTTTTTTCTAATTTTCCTAACTAAAAAAATAATTTTTAAAATTTTATCATGAATGTATGTTGGATTTTGTCAAATGCTTATGCTGTGTTTATTGAGATGATTATGTGACTTTTATCCTTGCTTCTGTTTATGTGATATAATACATTTATTGATTTGCATATATTGAAATATTTCTGCATTCTGGAATGAATTTTGTTTAAAATGTATAATTTTTTTTCATGATTTCCTGAATTTTGTTTGCCAGCATCTTACTGGGGAATTTACATCTATGTTCATTGAAGACATTGACCTGTAGTTCACTTTTTTCATTTGAGTCATTTTCTGATTTGGTTGTTAAGGTAATGCTTGCTTCCAGGAATGATGTAGGGAGAAGTGCCTCTCTTTTAATTTCGTTAAAGAGTTTGAGGCACATTGGCTCTAGATCTTCTCTAAAGTTCTTGTGGAACTCAACAGTGAATCCATTGTAACCTGGGATTTTCATAGTTTTTTTCTTGTTTTCCTTCAGTTTCACTTACTAATGTTGGACTATTCAAAAATTTTAAATCTTCTTGATTCACCTTTGGAAATTCATATGTATCTTGGAATCTGTCCATTTCATCTGAATTTTCTGTTTTATTAGAATTCAACTTCTCAAAGTAATAACTAATGATCTGGATTTCTTCAGAATTTATTGTTATTTTGCCGTTTTCATTTCTAATTGAATAGATTTAGATCTTTTCTGTCCTGTTTTTATATTTTGGTTAAGCATTTGTCTATTTTATTTCATCTTTCAAAGAACCAACTCTTTGATTAATTGATTCTTTGTACTGTTTTTGAGTCTCAGTTTTGTTAATTTCTGTTCTGCTCTTTATAATTTCCTTGAATTGTTTAAATTGTTCTTATTTTTCTAGATTTATCTTTAAATTGTTCTTGTTTTTCTAGGTTTATCTTAAGGTTTATCTTCTAGGTTTATTAGAGCTTGCTGTGTTTTCCTGATATCAGAATTTGCCACTGTTAACTTCCCTCCTAGGACTTCTTTCCTTGTGTCCCATAGGTTCCAGTATGTCATACTGACATTATAGTTTGATTGTAGGGACTGTTTTTTTCTTTAATTTCTTCTATGACCCACTGTTTATTTAAGAGGGCATTGTTTAATTTCCACATGTTGCATAGTATGTCTTGCCACAGATTTCTAGTTTCATTGCACTATATTCTGATAATATGCCTGAGCTAATTTGATTCCTTTGCATTTATTTAATCATGCTCTATGGAATAGTATGTGGCTTATTTTGGGGAAAGTTGCATGTTAGAATAGCTACTACTACTTTTGCCTGGTTCCTGTTACATGGAGTATTGTTTTTCATCCTTTGACTTTCAGTCTATGAATTTTTTGGTTAAATGTGTCTCTTGTATGTTCGACTTCATTTCTTGATCCATTTTGCTGAACTGTTTCATTTGATTGGTGAATTAAAACCATTCATATTGATGGTCATAACTGATAGGTATTGACTTATCTGTGCAGTGTCATTTTTCTGCTATTGGTTCCCTTTCTTTCCCCTCTATTTAATTGTTTGCATAGGGTGAACTCACTGTTGGGCATTTTTGCATTGTTATTGTCATTCTCTCTTTCTACAGTATCCTGGAGAAATTTTTGGAGTGCTGCCTTGGTTGTCATGAGTTTATTTAACTGCTGTTTATCTTGGAAGTATCTTATTTCTCCACCAATTTTGTAAGACAATTTTGTGAATACATCAATTTGTACTGGAAGTTGTTTTCATTTAGGCTTGACATGCTTAACTTCTATCTCTTCATGGCTTCAGGGTTTATGGTGAGAAGTCTGCTGTAATTCTGATGGGTTTTTCATTATAGGTGATGTTTTTCTTTCCAAAAACAGATTTAAGATTCTGTTCTTGCATTGAATTTCTGGAATCTTGACTATTATAAGTCTCAGTGACTTATCATGACTATTTGAAGTACTGTATACTTCATTTATCTACATGTCAGATTCTTTTTTCATGCTTGGAAAGTTTTCTGCTATTCTTTTTCATTTTATTAAAAAAGGTAAAACAGGATTTCATTAAAGAAATAGGAGATTAACAATAGTTAATACATTGCATATTGTCATCTTCAAAGTAGTTACTCAGAGTATAAGATGTGGGCATAAAAAATTCTTCAATTGATATTAGCAGAAACCTTTTTCTATTAACTGAAAGACTCTGAAAATATAGCTATCTTACATTTTTCTCCATTTTTTCTTCCTCTGCTATTATTTCTGTAAGCAGTTGTTTTTTAATTTTAAACAGAAAAAAATAACAAATTTCCAGAAACAATAATTAGAGAGTAGCAATGGTTAATACATTGCATATTGTTATCTTTAAATTACTCGGAGTACAAAATGCCTGCATTTAATTGTCCAAGCAATATTAACACAAACCTTTCTTTTAAATGAACTAAGAGAGGCTGAGACAGGGGAGATTGCTGTGAGTTCAAGGCTAGTCTGAGCTACAAAGTGATTTGACGACCATCCTGAACTGCATAGTGAGACCCTGTCTAAAAAAGACAAAAAAATACTAAGAGAAATTAGAAGTATAACTATCTTAATTATATATATATATTTCTTCCAGCTTCTCACACTGGGGAGATAACATGATGTTTATACATGTGAATCTGATTTATTTTATTTATGAATATGCACTCTAGTTGCATCCATTTACCTATAAATGTTTCAAGTTTATCCTTCTTTATGGCTGAGTAGTATTCTACTGTATAAAAATACCACATCTTCTTTATCCACTCTTCAGTTTATAATCATTTATTATATGACCTAACAACACATTACTGAATATAAATCCAAAGAAAAAAATTGGTATACTAAAGAGTTAACTGTACTCCCATTTTTTACTTTAGCACTATCCATAATAGCCAAATATGGAATCAATCTAATGTGTATTGATGGATGAATGGATAAAAGAAATGTGATTATATATATATATATATATATATAATATATTATTCAGTTATAAGTAAGAAAGAAATGCTGTCATTTGTTATAACATGAATGGAACTGGATGACATTGCTTATTTTGTCCATCACAGGGTCTCATTAAATTGCCCAGGCTAGATTAGAACTCATAATCTTCCTGCCTCAGCCTCTCCCAATGTTGAAATTAGAGAAATGTGCCATCACAGCTGGCTCATTTGCTCATTTTAACTTTTTTTAACAAGTTATTTTTTCCCTGTTGGGTTGTTTATATTCTTTTTATATTCTGGAAATATCCAGATTTCCATGTCATATTTCCTTCTGTTGATAGCTTGTTCTTTTTGCTGTGCAGAAATTTCTTATAGTAGTTTGATATAATGCTCCCTTTATCTACTTTAAATTTTGTTGTCATGTCTATGATTTTGAGGTCGTGTCTAAAAGAAATCTTTGCCATACTAATATCCTAGAGTATCTTCCCTGTGTTTTTCCTATTAATTTCATAGTTAGGGCCTATATTTCGTTCTTGGGTCCATTTTGAGTTGATTCATGTATATGGTGGTATATATGGGCTTAGTTTCAATCTTCTACATGTGAATGAGCATCCATTATCCCCAGCCTCATTTACTGCATTCATTGCCTTATTCCCAATGCTTGTTCTTGGCACTTTAAAAAAAATCAGTTGACTGTAGATGCACAGATAAATTTCTGGGTTATGTGTTTTATTTCATTGGATTGTATATGTATTTTAATGCTGAGAATGTATTTTTTGATTACGATAGATTTTTTACCATGTCTTGTGATGTTCTCATCTTTGTTATTTTTCACTGGATGGCTTTTACTATTTATGGTCTTTTATGATTCCATATGATTTTTCCCATTTCTGTAAAAAATAACATTGGAACTTTGATTATATGTGTTGAATCTGTAGATTGCTTTGGAGAGCCTAGATGCTTCAACAGTATTCTTCTTGTCCATGAATGTGGAATATCTTTCCTTTTGTGTGTAATTTATTTTCTTTTGTTAGTATTTTATAGTTTTCATAGAGATCTTTGGTTAACTTTATTAAATGTATTATTTATTTGCTATTTTATTTTATTTTATTTAAAGAGGGGGGAAACAAAACAGAAAAAAGGGTAGAAACAATACAGAATTTCAAAAAAATAAACAGTAAGAAATCACTATTTGATACATTACATATTGTCTTCTTGGATATAGTTGTTCAAGTTACAAAATTAAAGCATACAAAGTAGACATTCAAACAGTGAGGCTGCAAAAAGTTCTATTCACCAATCCAACAAAAATTTAGCAACATGGTTATCAATCCTACACACTTAAGGTTACATACAGTTATCTCTTTTAGAGCACTTTCTTTTCCTCCTCTTGCTTTTTTTAAAAATTGTTTTATTTAAAGAAAAAATTTTGAAACAGAAACAGGGTAGAAACAATACAAAATCTCAAAAACAAAACAAAACAAAACAAAAAAAATAGTAACCAGTAAAAATCACTAGTTGATAATTACATACTTTCCTCTTAGATGCAGTTGTTCACGTTACAAAAGTAAAGTCCACAAAGTGGACATCCAAACAGTGAGACTGCAGTCAGTTTTGCTCATCCATCCAACTAAAACTTTAGCAACATGGTTATTAATTCCACACACTCAAACATACATGCAGTTATATCCTTTAGAATATTCTCTTTTCCTTTTTTTCCCTTTACAATATAATCCATTCTCATAAACTACTTAGAAGTTCTACACATGTATAAGTCTCTACACATATACCTAGCCTTTCTGTATTAGAGGGAGAAACAAATCAAAACAAGTCAGCAATACAAATTCCTAGAGAAACACAAAATGAAATGAACATACAAAAACACAACATTAGGTGATCTACAGTAGTCACTATGATGTCTCCAGTTATTTTCAATAAAATTGTCTATATCATCAAATATAATATAAACATAGCATTGCTTTACATTATTAATAAAATCTAAACATTGGAGACATTATAGGACTTCAAAGGCAGTTGACAATCAAACCAGAATGGGTATCCTATTGAATCCTGTCATCTTCAGAGTAGTTGCCCCTACTCTCAGACTCAACACTCTCAAACATACCAGATTCAAACTCCCTCAGTTCCTCTTTGTTGTGGAAATATCTTGTCTCTCCATTAATTTTGAGAGACAGTTTTGCAGGGTACATCATTCTGGGTTGGAGGTTATTTTCTTTCAGGGCTTGGAATATTTCTCTCCAGGCTCTTCATGATTTTTTTTCTTGAGCTAGTGCTAATATTTTGGGCCATTTTTTAAAGTATACATTTTTGGAGGCATTTCTCTTGGAGATGATTTTGTATTTAATCAATTTCAGAAGTATGCATAAAATCAAGAATTCTCTTAGAAACTTTGAAGTTAGGAGTCATATGAAAGAAAATAATTTATTTTTTAAATGGTCACAAAAGGAGGAATTATCCAAAGAGAAATATTTGAGTAATTTCATTGCTCAAAGTGAGTTCTTACATTCTTTTTATTTCCTTTGAGCCAAAAAGAACCCAAGAAAAATATTGGCTTACTTCCACTATCATTAATAAATGGCATTGAAATAGTAAAACTCATGAAACTGTTCAATAGTGTGGAGGTGATTACTTGTTAGTGAGAAAAATGAATGTCTTCTAATTATTGTAGTATCTTTACTTGCTTAATTAAAAATGTGTGTATTTAACTTTCTTTTTAACAAATACTTTCCTTCTTCCAAAAAGAGAAAATCAAAGGCCTTTTGCTTCACCATTCTGAATGTAATTTTTTAAAGGAGATAGAGTCTCTTTATCTTATTGCAAACTTGTTGCTGCTTGAGGTTTGCAAATTGAAAAGGTGATATATATTATAGTTAGTCAGCCTGTTCAGATAATTATATTCTTGCTACATTTGAACAAAACTGGAGAAAAAAGCAACTTAAATGCCTTTTACATTTTTGCTAGCAATCACTTTATAGAAATAAGAAGAAATGACTTATTATTTAAATTGCTTATGTAGTTGTACAACATTAAGATAATATACACTATGACCTTTAAAGAAACCTTATATTTGAATAATAACTAATTTTATTCTAAAAAGGGTGAGAGCTGAAACATTAGTCTACATTTTCTCCTTGTTTTCAGAGACATATTAGGAATATAAGACAACTAGAGAAAATATACATAAAGAGCAGATTTTTAAGAAGAGTGGTAGTTACCAGGGACTAAACCTAGGATGAGGGGGACGTGTTTACTTTGTATACAGTTTCTGTTGTAGGAGATGAAAGAGTCACAGAGGTGTGTTTCACAACAATGTAACTAATGCTTAACACTGCTGTACAGTACATTTTAAAATAAAAATTGTATAATTTTATGTTACTTTTCTACCACAATAAAAAATATTTCACCTGGTCAGTATAGCCTGATTTTTTAAAATAAACTCTCTGAATGAGAAACTTAGCCAGAAATTTACAATGATGAAGCCAGTTGATTCTCTTACAGTGAATAATAATTACCTCTGAAGTCATAATAGAAGAAAACAAAAGATCAGCAAGTTGTGTACTGTTTACTTAATTATGATAAAATCAGAACTATGAGTTAGATCCAAGTAAATTCAGCATATGATATTGTTACAAATTTGCCCTTTCAGGATTAAAGATTTTATAAATCTTTAATTGCAGTGTTAGTCCACAAGTGAAAACATGAAATGCAAGGAGAAGTAGGTAACAGGGATAAAGTGTTAAGAAAATAATGCACATAGTGTCAATGCACTACTTTGGCTAGCTGTGTTAAACTCATGAATGGAATCATCTTTTTAACATACTCATCAGAAATTGCTCATTGGAAAGAACTCTTCTCTGTCCCCTCACCTCTGTGGGAATGTTAATGAGTAGTGAAGTGGCTGAGAAGAACCACAGACTATCTATAAAATGATTGTACATCAACTTGGTCTTAGTTTGTTGTAAAAAAAATGGGAGAAATATAGTTTACATCTCAGTAATAGGGATCATTAGAAAAGTTAGTTTAAATACTCCTCTGATGTCTAGCTCTTCTGAGACAAGATTAAGGGAATATTTAAAACAGTGACAGATTTCAAAGTGGTTATCCTACAGATTCTTTTGTGAGAAAGGGAGAAATTGATGCTCACTGAAGAATCTCATTTTATTCCTAAGCTACCCCTGACCATTAGTTATTTCTTCATTGAATGATGCAAAATCTGTGTCTTTGATGTTTTTCCTTTCCTAGAATAATCAGTCTTAGGCATTAAAGGCTTGTCCATTTAACATGCTTTCAAGTTTTTTTTTTATATTAGTTGATGTCCTTTAAACAAACTCTATTTTAAAAAATTGCTTCTTTTTAAAATGTTAAATGGTCCTGGGAAAACTGGCTGATCAGCACAATTCATAACTAAATCTTGAAACTAATCTATACCTAATAACTAATCTATACCTCCATCAACAGATGAGTGGATAAAGAAAATGTGATATTTATATATAATAGACTACCATTCTGTCATAATGAAAGATTATTTTGAGTCATTTATAGGAAAATGGATTTAAGCCATAATGTTAAGTGAAATAAATCAGGCACAGAAGCTTAACAGGTTTCACTTATTTGAGAAACCCAAATTATAAATTAGCAAAATAAAAAGAGATACTAGGAAATAGGGAGATAGAACTCTCTCAGATTGGAAGAAAATTAAGAGATGAAGAGAGGGGAAAAGAAAGGAGAGAGGAAGAGGATGAAAAGGAGACTTAAAATGTGTTGTGCACATGTTCCATGCCAGAAATGTAGACATTATGTACTGCAAACGTGTACTAATAAAAAATAAATGAATCTATAAAAAATGTTCACAATCTGAGATTTAAGAAGACATTTCCTGTTAGAAGTTTATAAGATTATTAATATTACAAGATCTTATACTTAGACATTTTTCTATTTTGATTATTTTTTGAACTTGTAATACCTGAAAAGGATGACAACCCAGAAAAATACCTAGCTATTTTAAAAGACAATGCTTACTTTTAGATTTACTTATTTCTTCAAAATTCTCTCTCATTATTGAAACTCCAAAGTGGTAAATCTCTCATGTATTTGTGGAAATGTTTCCTATTTAGAAGAGTGACACATTGTTAATGAAAATTTGAAAAAAAAGTAGCAAAAATTTGCTGAAAATATTACCTTTAATTATTAAGGAAGAGTAAGCATTCATCATTTTGTATAATTGTTTTTCTGAATGATGAATGCATATATGAATATATGCATATATGTATATACATATATATGTATGAAGCATGCGTAATAGATGTAAAATATGTGTAATACATAGATTGTTTTATACACACACTTTGTATTTTTTCTTTCATTAAAAATTTTTTATTTTAAAAACAAAAAGGATAGAAATAATACAGAATTTTAAAAAATAGTAGGAAATTAACACTATTTAATACGTTGCATATTGTTATCTTAGAAGTAGTTGTTTAGATTATAAGATTTAGTCATAAAAAAAGATCAAACAATGAAAGCATAAACTGTTCTTTTGATGAACTTACAGAGATTAGTAATATAGTTATCTATCTTGTATTTATATACATCTTTCATTATTTTAAATATTTCTCATTCGTTGAACATTTAAGAAACTAGTGCTTAAAGTTTACATAATATATCATTTGTTTATGAGCCATTACTTAACAGTTTTTCTGTTTTTTGTGTTCTCAATTTGTTTATATATATATTTTTTTATTTAAAGAGGGGGGAAACAAAACAGAAAAAAGGGTAGAAACAATACAGAATTTCAAAAAAAAATAAACAGTAAGAAATCACTATTTGATACATTATATATTGTCTTCTTGGATATAGTCGTTCCACTTACAAAATTAAAGCATACAAAGTGGACATTCAAACAGTGAGGCTGCAAAAAGTTCTATTCACCAATCCAACAAAAATTTAGCAACATGGTTATCAATCCTACACACTTAAGGTTACATACAGTTATCTCTTTTAGAGCACTTTCTTTTCCTCCTCTTGCTTTTTTTTAAATTGTTTTATTTAAAGAAAAATTTTGAAATGGAAACAGGGTAGAAACAATACAAAATCTCAAACACAAAACAAAACAAAAAAAATAGTAACCAGCAAAAATCACTAGTTGATAATTACATACTTTCCTCTTAGATGCAGTTGTTCACGTTACAAAAGTCCACAAAGTGGACATCCAAACAGTGAGACTGCAGTCAGTTTTGCTTATCCATCCAACTAAAACTTTAGCAACATGGTTATTAATTCCACACACTCAAACATACATGCAGTTATATCCTTTAGAATACTCTCTTTTCCTTTTTTTTCTTTACAATAACTATAATCCATTCTCATAAACTACTTAGAAGTTCTACACATGTATAAATCTCTACACATATACCTAGCCTTTCTGTATTAGAGGGAGAAATAAATCAAAACAAGTCAGCAATACAAATTCCTAGAGAAACACAAAATGAAAAGAACATACAAAAACACAACACTAGGTGATCTATGGTAGTCACTATGATGTCTCTTGTTATTTTCAATAAAATTGCCTATAATGTCAAATATAATATAAACTTAGCATTGCTTTACACTAAAATCTAAACATTGGAGACATTATAGGACTTCAAAGGCAGTTGACAATCAAACCAGAATGGGTATCTTATTGAATCTTGTCATCTTCAGAGTAGTTGCCCCTACTCTCAGACTCGACACTGTCAAGCATACCAGATTCAAATAAAATCAGTCAAAGTAAAACAGTGATATGACCAATCTTCTCTGTCTTATCTCTGTCATGCTATTTTTCTGTTATTTGTTTACTTTTCTCCTTCATTCCACTGTCTGCCTCCTTCTCTGAGGCCTTTCTGCCATTATTCCTGGAACCCTGGTGATTTTCTTCTCTCTCTCTAGAATGTCCTTCAGTATTCTTTGCAGGGTTGGATTGGTGGTCACAAACTCCCCCAGTTCCTCTTTGTCGTGGAAATATCTTGTCTCTCCATTAATTTTGAGAGACAGTTTTGCAGGGTATATCATTCTGGGTTGGAGGTTATTTTCTTTCAGGGCTTGGAAGATTTCACTCCAAGTTCTTCTTGATTTGATGGTTTGCATTGAGAAGTCCGCTGTGATTTTGATGAGTTTTCCTTTATAGGTAATCTGTTTCTTTTCTCTGACCACTTTTAATATTCTGTTCTTGTGATGGATTTCTGGGATCCTGATTATTATATGTCTGGGTGTAGATCTGTTTGTGTTGTAGCTGGCTGGAGTTCTATATGCCTCATTTATCTGAACTTCACTTCCGTTACCTATGTTTGGGAAGTTTTCCTTAATTATTTCTGTGAATAGACTTTTTATTTCATTTGTATTTGTTGCTGCATCTTCATTCACATATTTTATTCTTAGGTTATAAATCCTCTTGTCATCTTCTAGCCTTTGTATCATTGCTTCC
>PVLA01005063.1:41315-54419 GCA_004027455.1 Hydrochoerus hydrochaeris | reverse complement strand
AAATCATACTTTGCAAATCTATCTTCAAGTTTTGCAAGTTTGTCTTTAGTTTCTGTTAAAAGGTTTTGCCAGGTTTCAATGGAGTTTTTAATTTCCTGATATTCTCTTTGGATCTGTTTCATGTATTCTAGGTTTTGTTTATATTCTTCATCAAAGGCTTCTCTCCTTTCTCTGGGTTCCTCTATTCCTTCATTTGTGTCTACTTGAGGATTACCCAGGACTTCTTTGATTAATCTTCTTGTATCTTGCTTCACCTGAGTTAGAATTTCAGATTTAAACTCGAAGATGAGTTCATGGATGTATTTCTTTATTTCCGATGAGGCTATCTCTGACATTACAGGATTTCTACTCTCAACCTCCTCTGCATTTACCTCTGTTGAACTCACTTTCCCTGGTTCTGCAGTTGGGGACCTTTTGCTCTTTCTCTGTCTTGTCATGTTTTTGGCCCCCTTCAGACAGGTGGGTGGTGGAGGTCTCTGGGCTTTTCGTTTTGCTTACAGTTTTTCTGCAGCACTCTTGCTAGGGAAGTACTGCCCCCTCCAAGTCCACTGCTAATCTGTGAGTTGTGGGCTGAGAGCCTGCCCCTCCCCCTACGCCAGTCAACCAGTTTATGCTTCAACAAGTTTGTGTGTTCCCTGGTGTTGCCACTGGCCCAGAAAAGCCTCATCCCTGACTATTGGGTTTCAACCAGGGGCATGGCCCTGCCCAAGCAGATCCCACCAATCTGCTTTTGACTAGGAGTCATCAGCGGACACTGCCTAGGCCCCCGATTCAAGCCAGCCCTGCCCAACTCCAAAATGTCACCCAGCCAGTCCTCCCGGCCTGGGCAACCCAGTTCCCATCACTCACCAAAGTTTGCACAGCTCAACTGGCTGTTTCCACTCCCTGTCTCAGGGCCTCCCCCAGCCGAGGGTCTGGTGCTCACCAACCCCCCACTCTCAGCAGGGTTGCGATCTCACCTTGATCGTGAGTCACCTGACTTTAAGATGTGCCAGTACAGCGATCGGGGCTTGCTCAGCTCCAGCCCTCTGTCCATGCTTCTTTTTCTTCTTTCTTTTTTCTTTTCTTTTTCTTTTTCCTTAATTTCTTCCTGGGTCATGAGAATTCCTCTCCTTTTGTCTGGCTTTCTCCATGTTGCCAGATTCCAGTGTCTGAGTTGTTTTTATTTTTTTTTTTCCTCAGAGAGGCTCTCTTATCGTGCCACCACTCAGTCAGCCATCTTGCAATCCTATATTTTTTGATCATAAATAATCTCACAGTGGACAGATTTTCATACAGATGTAAGTCTGTGACTGTAATTATTTGCTTCTGTAGATTTCTTGAAGTTTTAATAGAAAAAAATATACAAACATTACCTAAAGTTTAAGAAATGTCTCTCTAAAACATAGGATTATGATGGTAATAATCTTTGAAATCAGAATACTTCTGCTAGAACTAACACAAAAGTGGTTGGAACTGGAATAGTAGGTATAAAGAATGATTTAGCTGGTTGAAATGAGACATAGAAAATAATAACACTTCTTTCCAATCACAATTCTTCCAGTATTATCCCATTTTACAATAAAAATAAATGGCTTAATGTATTTTTAATAAGATTAATAAGAATGTTGTTCTAATAATTGTCAACCACAACATTTATACTATTCATTAGAATGTTTATATGTGAATGCAAACCTTCTTTAAGTATTAGAAATCACACATGTATGCTTAAGATATGTAATATAACTTTATTACATAACTATGAAGCAGACCTGAACATAGAATATTTTAAAGCAGTACTATAAAGACACATTCTGAACTTAACAACTAACAAGTAAATAAAGATAAAAGATCTTTGTAGTAAGTCTCATCTCTCAAAATGAAAATAATTCTAGCATATAAAGGAGTGTTTTAAAAAAAGAACTTTCACAGTGTAAGCAAATGAATTAAGTTTTAGTAATAGGAAACTTAAAAAAATATAACATTTAGGTCTAACACAATTATTTTAAGGCAATATTTGTCTTTAATTTTCATTCTTTTGTTTTTATTTTACTTGCATCCTATTGATAAGGCTTTGTGTTTGACAAGGCAGACCTTTAAATGATAATTGTGAGTCAGAAGTGTGACATTTCATTTTTTTATATTTTATTATCTCACTCTAGAAATTTTTTTCATAGAAAATATGTTTTCAGTAAATAATGATTGCATTCATCATGGGGAATTGGCACATGTATGTTAACACATTTTAGATCTTTCATCCCTTTCCTCTCCTATCTCTCCTCCCTCCTTCTCTTGGTCTCATATAAGAGAAGCCATATGATATTTAAGCTTTTGTGTCTGAATTATTTCTTTTAGCATTATGGTCTCAAATCTTATTTTTGTAAAAATGACTTGAATTTTTTAAGGCACAGCACCACTACAGTGTGTAGGAATACCACTTGTTCTTTGTTCATTCATCAGTTGGTGAACATATTAGCTGATCCTAGATTTAGCTTTTGTGAGTTGTGCCACTATAAACATGGGTGTGCATGTACCATTGTAATATGATGTCTTTACCTCTTTGGGGAAGATACCCACAAGAAGGGTAGCTGCACTGAATAACATTTCTTGTTTTAGTGTTTTGAGGAGTTCCATATTGATTTCCATAGTGGTTGAACTAGTTTACATTCCCAGCAACAGTGCAGAAGAGTTCTTTTGACCCCCACAGCCTTGCCTTTATTTATTATTTGATTTCTTGATGACAAACATTGTTTTTGGGAATCTCAGTGTTGTTTTAATTTTTGTAATATTCAGCAATGCTGAATATTTTAAAATGATATTATATGTTCCTTAAATACTTAGTAGAATTCATGGACAAAGCCATCTGAGTCTGGAATTTTGTTTATGAAAAAAGTTTTGAGGGGATGTTGGCACGCACGGCAGCAAGCGAGCAGAGTTCCAACTTGCAAGGCCACAAGGGAAGTTCCTGCTCACTGGCATTGGCTTGGGGGAGTTTGGGACATTTCTCCTAGTGCTTGGGTGCCTGCCCAGCCCCCTAGGACACTGGACTAGCCTTGAAAGGCTTTGTGGGCTTGAGTCAACTGCACCCAGTGACCTTTGTTCAACCAGGGGAGCAAAGGCACGTGAATCCCAGGAACTGAGGGCACAGAAGGTGATTTCCAACACACTCAGGGAAAGTTTTGGAACATTGCTTGAAACATGGAAATATAGGAAAAGACAAAACAATAGACCAAAATGCAATCTCAAACCTCCAACCCATCCCAAGAAAGCCTGGGAGCCACATACATAGAAGAAAATACTAGTCATACACCTGAAATACCAGAAATGATATCAACTAAAATAAAGAAGCAAGTACGGGAAGCTATGAAAGAACTCAAATTAGAAATAATCTCCCAGGTAAAAGAAGACATGATAAAAGTAGTGAAAGAAATAGTGGATGCATCTAAAGAAGACACAGCTAAAAAATTAGAGGAACAAAGCAAACAGATAAAATCCCTGAATGAACAGTATAAGAAACAAACAGAATACATGAAGCAGAATCAAAGAGATATAGAGGAAATCAAAAATTTTATTGTAAGTTGCCAAAACTGCCTCAATGAAAGTGAAGATAGAATTTCAGACCTTGAAGATAAGATTGCAGCTAGTTAACAGGAAAGGAAAGATCTTTTAAAAATAACAAGGAATCAAGAAATAACAACTCAACAGTTGCAAGATGATGCAAAGAAAAACAACATAAGATTAATAGGGATAAATGAAAAAGAAGGGCACAACACAAATGATAGCAAGAGGCTATTTACAGAATTAATAGCTGAAAATTTCCCAAATGTAAGAATGGAAGCTGACATTCAAATTAGTGAAGCATATAGAACTCCAAACAGCCATAACCAAAATAAAACTATACCCAGATATATAATAATCAACATCCCAGAAATCCAACATAAGAACAGAATATTAAAAGCTGTTAAAGAGAAAAGACAGATCACCTATAAAGGAAAACCTATCAGAATCACAGCAGACTTCTCAACACAAGCAATGAAGTCAAGAAGAGCATGGAGTGAAATATTTCAGATCCTAAAGGAAAACAACTTCCAACCCAGACTGCTGTACCGTGCAAAACTGTCCTTCAGAATGGATGGAGAAATAAGATTTCCATGATAAAGAACAGCTGAAGAACTTTATGATCACCAAACCAACCCTGCAAAGAGTACTCAAAGACATTCCAGATACACATAGGAAAAAACCACTAAGCAAGACAGACAATTAAACAGAAGGGAAAGATAAAGATACAACAGCAGGAAGATAATGTGTCAACAATAAACCAATATATAAGAGTTATAACCATTAATGGAAATGGCCTCAATTTACCAATTAAAAGAAACAGACTGGCAGAATGGATCAAGAAACAACATCCAACCATATGCTGTCTACAAGAAACCCATCTAACCCAAAAGGGAATTCATAGACTGAAAGTCCAAGGATGGAAAACAATACTTCATGCAACAGGAACTCAAAAAAATGCAGGGGTAGCTATTCTGTTTGCAGACAATGTGTACTTCAAACCAAGAAAGGTCCAAAGAGATAAAGAAGGTCACTACATACTAGTAAGGGGAAAACTTCAAGAGGAAAAGATAATGATCTTAAATATATATGCACCAAATTCCAGAGCACCCAGCTATACAAAGCAAGTATTAACAGAAATGAAAAATCAAATAAGCAATAACACAATTATAACAGGAGACTTAACATGCAATTGACACAAAGGGACAAATCAACTAGACAGAAAATCAGCTAAGAAATGACAGAACTGAATCACATTTGTGAACAAATGGAATTGATAGACATATACAAAGTGTTTCATCCAACAACATCAGAATATGCATTCTTCTCAGCAGTACACGGGACATTCTCTAAAATAGCCCATATACTAGCCCACAGAACATATTTAAGTAAATGAAAAAGAATTGAAATTATCCCCTGCATGTTATTGGATCATAGCACTATGAATCTGGAAATTAATAATAAAAAACCTGCAAAAACGCCATAAACACATGGAAATTGAATAATACACTCTTGAGAAATTAATGGGTCACAGAAGAAATTAAAGAAGAAATTAAAATAATATTTACAAGCAAATGAAAATACAAATACAACTTACCATAATCTGTAAGATGCAATGAAAGTAGTACTCAGAGGAAAATTTATTGCACTGAGTTCCCACATTAGGAAAACAGAACGAACACAAATAAGCAACCTGATACTACACCTCAAACAGCTATAAAAAGAAGAGCAAGCAAAGCTCAAAGCCAAAAGAAGGGAGGAAATTATAAGGATCAGAATAGAAATTAATGCAATAGAGACTAATAAAACTAACTAAAATAAAGAATCAATGAATCAAAGAGTTGGTTCTTTGAAAGAATAAATAAAATTGATAAGCCCCTAGCCAACCTAATTAAAAAAAGGAAAGAAAAGACTCAAATTCATGCAATATAGAATGAAAAAGGTAAAATCATTACCAACTCAGTGGAAATACAGAAGATCATTAATACCTATTTTGAAAACCTCTACTCTCATAGGTTCGATAACACAGAAGAAATGGACAGATTCCTAGAAACATATGAACCACCAAAGCTGGATCAAGAAGATGGAAAACTGCTGAATAATCCAATTTCTATTAATGAAATTGAAAATGTAATTAAGTCCTTACCAACAAAGAAGAGCCCAGGCCCAGACAGATTCACTGCGGAATTCTACAAGAAATACAAAGAAGACTTAATGCCTACACTCCTTAAACTCTTCAATGAAATCGAAAGGGAAGCAATTCTCCCTAAGTCATTCCTGGAAGCAAATATTACTCTAGTACCAAAACCTGAGAAAGACCCAACTAAAAAAGACAACTACAGGTCAATGTCCCTAAAGAACATAGATGCAAAAATTCTCAGTAAAATATTGGCAAACAGAATGCAGCAAATCATCAAGAAGATTATATACCATGACCAAGTGGGATTCATGCCAAGCGTGCAGGGATGGTTCAACATACGAAAATCAATAAATGTAATCCATCATATCAATAGAGCCAAAAGTAAGAATCACAAGATCATTTCTATAGATGCAGAAAAAGCTTTTGATAAGGTTCAACACCCATTCATGATGAGAATCTTACAGAGAATTGGAATAGATGGTCTCTGTCTCAACATGATAAAGGCCATCTATGACAAACCAACAGCCAGCATCATAGTAAATGGCCAAAAACTGAAAGCCTTTACCTTAAAATCAGGCACAAGACAAGGATGTCCCTTATCACTGCTCCTATTCAATATAGTACTGGAAATGCTAGCCACAGCAATTAGATAAGAGAGAGAAATAAAAGGAGTAAAGATAGGAAAAGAGGAAGTTAAACTATCATTACTTGCAGATGACATGATACTCTTATAGCAGGCCCCCAAAACTCCATCAAAAGACTCCTAGATATAATAAATAAATTCAGCAATGTAGCTGGATACAAAGTCAATACTCAAAAATCAATAGCATTCCTATACACTAACGCCAAAATCACCAAGAGAGAAATAAGAGAAGCCACACCCTTCACACTAGCATCCAAAAAATGAAATACTTATGAATTAATCTAACAAAAGAAGTAAAAGAGCTATACATGGAAAATTATAATACCCTGAAAAAGAAATTGAAGAGGATCTCAGAAAATGGAAAGACATCCCTTGTTCATGGATAGGAAGAATAAATATTGTGAAAATGGCCATTCTCCCAAAATTGCTATACAGATTCAATGCAATCCCAATGAAAACACCACTATCATACCTCATAGATCTAGAGAAATCACTCCTAAAATTCATCTGGAATCAGAAGAGACCTAGAATAGCAAAGGCAATTCTAAGCAGCAAAGCCAAGGCAGGAGGCATCACAATCCCTGACTTGAAGTTATACTACAAAGCTACCATAATAAAATCAACATGGTACTGGAATAAAAACAGACCTGAAGATCAATGGAATAGACTAGAAGATACAACTATGAACACACTCAGCCACCTTATCTTTGATAAAGGGGCCAAACATGTTCACTGGAAGAATGACTGTCTCTTTAATAAATGGTGCTGGAAAAACTGGCTATCCATATGCCAAAAACTAAAACTAGACTCATGCTTATCACCATATACTAAATTAAAATCTAAATGGATCAAAGATCTAAATATTAAAACAGAAACACTAAATCTGTTGGAAAGCAAAGAAGGTAAAAATCTTGAAGACATAAGGGTTGGTAGAGAATTCATGAACAAGAACCAAACTGCACGGGAAATACTTCCCAGAACCAGTAACTGGGATCATGTCTTATTGAAGAATTTCTGTATGTCAAAATAAATCTCTAGCAGAGTGAAAAGAAAACCCCAAAACAGGGGAACAATCTTAGCAAATTGTCCCTCTGTCTACATCTTATAAAGAATTAAAAAAAGTCAGGCCCCCGAAATTCAAAGACCCAATCCGCAAATGGGCATCTGAGATGAACACACAGTTCTCACATGAAGAAATATGAATGGCAAATAAATACCTGAAAAAATGTTTATCATCATTGATCATTAGAGAAATGCAAATTAAAACCACACTGAGATTCCATCTCTGTCTGGAAAGAATGGCCAGGATCAATAAAACTACCAACAACAAATGCTGGAGAGGCTGTGGGGAAAAAGGAACTCTTCTGCACTGTTGGTGGGAGTGTAGACTGGTGCAACCACTGTGGAGGTCAGTCTGGAGATTCCTCAAAAAGCTGGGATTGGAAGTCCCATTTGATCTAGCTATTCCACTCCTAGGTATATTCCCAGCACAACTGAAAACATCGTACCACAGTGATATATGTGCACTCATGTTTATAGTGCCACAATTTGTAATAGACAAATCTTGGAAACAACCTAAGTGCCCATCAACTGAGGAATAAATAAAAAAATTGTACTTTTATACAATGGAGTACTACTCAGCTATAAAGAATGATCACTTTGAAATATTTATAAATAAATGGATACAACTCGAGCCCATACTCATAAGTGAAATAAATCAAACTCACATGTATAAATACTGCATAGTTTCCCTAGTATAAGAAAAGGTAAGAGTACAAAAGATTCTATGGTAATTATGGACTATATTGCTTTGAAGACTTGTAATGTTTTCATTCATTGGTTGGAATGGTTTTATTCTGTTTTATTTGACCTTATTATGTGTGATGGTATGAACAGCTACTCTGAAGAAAACAAAACATGGCAGCCATTGCTGATACAATATCATCTTTCTTTGAAGTCCTACCATGCTTTTGTTCTTCTATTACCATTGGTTCTATCATGTTGTATCTTATTGGATTTTAATATGTGTAATGGTATAAACAAATTTTTTATGGAAAATGAGATATTATAGTAGCCATTGTTCATTTTCTGTTATTTGGTTCAGAATGCCTTGTAATAGTTTCATTCTCTTGAATGCTTTTTTTCTATTTTGTTATGTTTGGTATTATTGTTTGTGAAGCTATGTTCAACTATTTCAAAGAAAGATATTATGGTAGCTATTGTTGATATCCAATTGTCTTGTTGTGAAGTGCTGTGTTGCTCGTATTGTTCTGTTCTGATCTGCATTGTTTTGTCCCCTTTTGTTTTATTCTCTGTAAAATAAAATTTAAAAAAAGTTTTAACTATATAGTCAACCTAAAAAATAAATATAGGGATGTTCTGATTATCTGTTTCTTTTTGAATGAACATTGCTAATTTGTGTCTTTCAAGAATGTCATTTTTTCTAAATTGTTGAATTTACGTATATATGTTACTTTACACAAAATCTGTAGAGATGTTGCCTTTTTATTACATATGTAATTTGTATCTTTACTTTTTTTCTTCATCAGTTTGACTAGCAGTTTATTATTAATAACTTTCTCAAAGAACTAGCCTTTAAGTTTATTGATTTTCCCTTATTGTTTTCTATTTTTTCTTTTGTTAATTTCTCCTTTGCTTTTTAGTGTACTCTAAGTTTGCTTACTTTTAGATTAATTTGTTCCTTTTTATACAATAAATATCAAATAGACCAAGTTGATTGATAGTGTGATTTAAATTTCCTGTATCCTTACTGCTTGTCTCTTTTTTGAACAATTTTTGCTATAAAATATATTAAAACTTCCAACTATAATTGCAGATTTCTCTATTTCTCTTTGCAGTTTTATCCTTTTTAAAAATTTTAAATAGTTTGGAGATATATTGTTGGGCATATATTTAGGAGTATTATATTTTTTTCATAAAGTAACTGTTAATCATTATACAGTAATGAAATACTCCTTACAATATTTCTTTCTAAAATATATTTTATCTAGTATTAGAACATTCACTTTATCTCTTGCTTTTGATTAGTGTAATATGGTTTACCTTTTCTATTCTTTTACTTTTAGCACCTTTGTCTGCAGGGTACTGCACGTTTTGGAATTCTGGGTTTCCTATGGCTTGGTCTCTCATCTAATTTTGGAGTTTTGAGTGGCTTGGGCTGTATTTTGTTTCCCATAAATGTGCTTCAAAGTATTTTGGAAAAGAATAGTCAATAGTTTTCTTTGCAAAGATACAGAGAAAGATTCATTTTGGCTGTGAAATTTCATAGATTTTATGAGGGTGACTGGAAATCTCAATCCCACATGGATCTGTGGGGGGATATGTCCAGGAGGCATTTGAACAAATGTTCTGCAATTTAGGAGGTCCTTGATTCATGGATGCAGACGAGTCTAAGAAAACTGTTCAGAATGGCAGAAGGACCAAGGATGAAAATATGGCAAGCACAGATGATTAAAGAGAAATGATTTATGGCCTAAATGAGTTCTAATGCAGTAGGCATAGTAATGGCAATAAAAGTTTTTTATATCTCTGAATTGTTAAATGCAAACACCAGTTAATCCTATAATAATCACAGGATTTTTGCATATTTTAGTATATGATCTATGGAGATTTTTTATATTCCCTCTTGATTTAAATATAGTATCTCAAATAGCTTAAATTATCTATAAATCTTTTCTAAGTTTAGTCATAGATGCAGCAAATAATTTAATTATCCCAGTAGAAAAGTTACATAAAGTATCTCAAAGTGTTAAAGTTTTTTTGGTCGTTTTGTTTTTAACTCTTACCAAAGTATACCAGAGTATTCGCATATTTTAAACCTTCAGTACATATGTAATTTAGTTGCGAATCCTCCTAAGTATTGCACTAATGATCCTTGGTCTGTGTTTAAGTGTTAGCATTGTTGAGTAACCTTACCCAGTTTAGGCATGGGGAAAAAGAGATAATGCTATTATAGACATAAATGTCATAGACTAGAGCCTGAATCCTGGAACTGCTGACAGTGAACATTTCTAAGGGATGTGTAAATTATTCAGAAAATTGATCCTAAATACCATTTTATTTTAACTTTAAAGTGTGCTCATCTAAATTTTTAAAGAGATATAATGATATTTGATACATTATCTCTACTTAATTTTTGACTATTAATTATTTGTGAAATTTGTTATACTTAAACTAAAGACAGGATGGAAAATCAAATGGCCTCTTAATTTATCTAGTAAGTAAACTTTCAAATTCTGATTCTGCTTTTATTACTGGCAGAAACTGTGATGCGTGTTGCTGTTGTGGTTAATCTAGCCTCTAAGTTGCCAGACAGTTCACCATGAATTTGAAATTATTTATCTTCTAAGTTCATCATCACTAACAGGCTACCCATGCTTTCATAGCTGAGTTATCTTTCTTGGTACTTAGAGTGATAATGAAAGTGATGGGTGTGTGTGAGACATAGGATCGATTTTCACACTCATTTTAGATAGACTTTTTTTTCTAGGCTCATATAACTAAATTTAAGTCAAGTATATAAGTTAAAAATAGTAAATTTCTGCAGTGGTTATGCTTACTTGTTAACTTGATTGACTTGGAAGCTCCCTGGGACATTTGTAAAGCATACTTCTGGGTGTGTCTGGCTGGATCATGGAGGCAAGATCTTGAGTACTACATTTAATTTCTGTCCTCTTCCTCTTGGAACCTTGTTTCTTGCTCTGCTTCCCAGCATGCATGAGGTGAGCAACTTTGCTCAACTGCACTTTCTTCCATGAGGTTTCTACCTTGGAGCCAGCTAGATGTGTTCTCAAACTTCTGAAACCATGTGCCAAATTTGTCTCCTCTTTTAAAGTGTGAGTGGTGGGTGTTTTGTATCAGCAATGGGAAAGCTGGCCAGTGAGGAAAATTGGTACCAGAGAAGTGTACTGTGACTGTGTCAGCATATGGAGAAACCTTGGAACTGGTTTGTGGGAGGAATTGGAAGTGCTTACAGATACTGGCTAGAGAAGTCCTAGGTTGTAAGTGGAGCTTAGTGGGAAATTCTTGTTGGAGTTCACAAGACCACAATGCTAATATGAATGTGGATAGTAAAGTTCAGGTTCAGGAGATTTCAGTTGAAAAAAAGGATGCTATTGGCTGTTTATCTAGAGGACATGAGTGTTACATTCTGGAGAAAATGTATCTATATTTTCTCGATATCCAGAGACAGTGGGAGACTGAGTTTAAGGACTTCAGATTAATTGGTATGATGGAAGAAATTTGAATATTGCCTAATATTCACATTGTGATGTGTAGTGCTAGCTGCTTTTAGACAGACTTATAATTAGAATCAGAAACAAAAAACAGAGGAGAAAAATTGGAAAATCTAAATTTTGGCCTGAATAGAACTACCTGGAATTCAGGGACAAAGCTGATGTGCTTGCTAAAGGGATTGGTGCCACTAAAAAGAAACTAAGTACTTTAAATAGGGGCAAGAAGAAAGATGCCTTGAGGGCAACCTAGGAATGAGTGAGACCCTACATATTTCAGGTTGAAGGGTGCAAAAGTGTGAACCATTCATTTGAGAAGAGAGTTCCTAAGCTCCCTGCTCAAGAAAGGGCTATCTAGGAAATCAGTTCCCTGAGATTTGTTTCTCTATCCAGTAATCAGAAGTTGCTGCAGCCATGATCCAAGAGGATCTATCCACTGTTCAAGATGTTGGCAGGGTTTGGCATTATTCAGGTGATGCTGGTTGTTCAGGTATGCAGAATGCAAGAATTGTGAAGTTATGGATACTTTCACCCTGATTTCAAAGGAAGGTCTGGGAGGCCAGACAGTGTAGACCTAAGAGGTAGGTGGGTGAAGCTGTGGGCATGAAGTGTGATGTGTAGGAAGTCAGAGTTGTTAAGAACATGTATCATCCCCCAAGAAAAGTTGCAGATAGTGAATAGAGCCAACCAAGAGAGGCCATGTGTGCTACAAACAGCAAGGTCATACAATGGAGCTGACTGTGTGTCCTTTGAAGCTCACATCTTACCACTGTGTTTCTGGGTGCCCCGCTGGATTTTTGGTCTTCTTTTGACTGTTTTTCTCTATCCTCTGTTTATCCCTTTTGGAATGAAAATATCTATTCTGTGTCATTGTATTTTGGGGTTAAATAACTTGCTTTTTGAATTTTATAGATTCTCAGCTAAGAGTTTGATCAATTCTTAGGGGAGACTTTGACTTTCTTTTCTTTTTTTTAATTTAAAGAGAAAAGCATGTAAAGGGTATAGATAATATAGAATTTCAAAAAAAAAGATAAACAGTAAGAACTCACTAGTTGATAAATTACATATTGTCCTCTTAGAAATAGTTGTTCAAGTTACAAAATTAAAGCATAGAAAGTAGATATTCAAACAGTGAGAGTGTAAACAGCTATGCATGCATGAGTCTCTACATGTAATTCTATCCTTTCTGCATGAGAGGGAAAAACAAAACATAGCAAGACAAAACAAAACAAATTACTATAAAAACATGAAACCAAAAAGTCATACAAAACCACAGTACAAGGTGATCTACAATGATTACTGTGTTGTTTCTTATTATCTTCAATAGAATTGCCTATATCATCAGGCATAATTGAATATAGCAGTATAATTGAATATAGCAGTACATAACAATATTAGTAAAAATAAAACATTGTAGACAGTATAAAACTTCAAAGGCAGGTAATAATCAAACCAGAGTGGATATTCTAGTGAATCTTGTCATCTTCAGTGCAGTTGCCTATACTCTCAGACTTGATACTATCAATCATAAC
>PVLA01005063.1:0-41215 GCA_004027455.1 Hydrochoerus hydrochaeris | reverse complement strand
GATCAGTCATGGTAAAACAGTATAGGTTTTACAGAGCTTTAGATTAAGTTAATAGGAAATTAAGGATGGTTACTGTACTATATCCTGTTATTTTTCTGGATGTCTGTCTGTGCCCTCAAATCCAGTACAGGTAGAATGACTGGAACAGAATATAGTACATCTAAGCAGAGTAGTGTGAGTAATGTGGGTTTTAAATCCTAGTGCACTATTAACAATATTCTGTATCAAGGCCATCTATGTTAGAGATTCTAGCCATCCTTCTCTGCCTCATTTCTGCTATGCTATTTTTCTGCCTGTTTGTCTAGTTTTCTCCTTCATTCTACTGCCTGCCCCACTCACTGAGGCCTTTCTGCCACTGTTCCTAAAATCCTGGTATTTTTTTTTCTCTCTCTAGAATGTCCTTCAGTATTCTCTGTAGGGTTGGATTGGTGGTCACAAACTCGCCCAGTTCCTCTTTGTCATGGAAGCATCTTGTTTCTCCATTAATTTCTAGTGACAGTTTTGCAGGGTACATCAATATGGGCTGGAAGTTATTTTCTTTCAGGGCTTGGAATATTTCTCTCCAAGCTCTTCTTGATCTGATAGTCTGTGTCGAGAAGTCAGCTGTGATCCTGATGGGCTTACCTTTATAGGTAATCCATTTCTTTTCTCTGACGGCTTTTAATATTCTGTTTTTATATTGAATTTCTGGTATCTTGATTATTATATATCTGGGTGTAGATCTGTTTTGGTTGTTGGTGGCTGGAGTTCTCTATGCCTCACATAACCAAATGTCATTTTCTTTTTCCATGGTTGGGAAGTTTTCCTTAATTATTTCCATGAATAGCTTTTGTAATTCGCCTGTATGTATTCCTGCTTCTTCCTTCATATTTCTTATTCTTAAATTGTAGATTCTCTTGTCATCTTCTAGCCTTTGTATTGTTACTGCCTGTTTCCTTGTTATTTTAAAGAGATCTTTCCTTTCATGATCACACATTGCAAACTTGTCTTCAAGTTTTGATAGTCTATCCTTAGTTTCTTTTAAGGAGTTTTGCCAGCTTTCAATGGAGTTTTTAACTTCCTGGTAGTCTCTTTGAATCTGCTTCATGTATTCTATATATATATTTTTATATTCTTTATTGAATGTTTCTCTCCTTTTGTTATGTTCCTCCATTCTTCTGTCTGTATGTTCCTGAGAGATGCTTCCTGAGAGCATTTGTTTTATTACTCTACTCATATCTTGCTTTACCTGATTTAATATTTCAGTTTTGAGCTCATCTACAAGATCCTGAAGATATCTCTTAATGTCCATTGAAGCCATGTCTGCTGTTGCGTGTTTGCCACCCTTAGTCTTCCTTGTTTTTCCCTCTCCTGGATCTGTGTTCTCAGGGTTCTGGGCCAGGGCCACTTCTTGCCTCTCTCTCCTGTCATGGTCCTGGCTTCCACCACACAGGTTACCGTGCAGGTCCCAGCCCTCTTCCCTGTTGGCCATGGTTCCTCTGAAGCACACTGATGAGGGATCTCGGCCCTCTCTTGCCTGCCTCTCCTCACCGGGCCAGCCAAACTTCAGGGGCCTTCACCCAGTTAGTGTGTGCTAGGCACCAAGAATCAATTTGGGATGGCTCATTGGGTCCCAGCCAGGGGCGCTGCCCAGTCCAAGTTCTGGGGAGGGAGCAACCAACTGAAGTCACTGTCCCTCACAGTTCAGGCTCTTCCTGCCTGATTCCAACATGTTGCCCATTTGGTCATGCCCTTCCTGGGGGGGGGATCTCATTCCCAGCACTGACCATGGATTAGTGAAGATCCCTTTGCTGGCTCCGCTCTCTGTTGGGCTCACCAACCCCCGACTTCAGTGCTTCTGTGGTTCCTGTGAGTAGTGTTGGGAACAAGTTTGGGTGGCTCTGCCAGCTGGCGTGGATTCAAGTTGGCGCAAACTCAGGCAGGTGCAAACTTGGTGGATCGCAGCGAAAACGCTGTGTCCTGTAATTTTTAGCCACTTCAGTTGTAGTCCTGATGTGTTTGATGAGCTTTTTTATGTTTTAATTTCTTTCTGTGTCAGGAGGATCCATCTCCCTCTGTCTGGGTCTCTCCAGGATGTTTTATTCTGGCATATGAGTTATTTCTCCCAGGAGGCTTTGTATTTTGTTGCTCACTGATCGGCCATCTTGATCTTCTCCCTGACACTTTGACTTTCATCTTTTAGCAGTGCTGAAACTGTTGAGACTTTGAGGAAGGGGTTATTATTTTTTTGGATGTGTGTAGGCAGAGTTATGAAATTGTAATTGCCTTTATTTGGAAATTATATCTATGGTCTGAGGAGATGTGTTCAAGTGTCAAGTTGAGAAGGGTGGAATAGGACAGTTACACTTAATTGTTAACTTCATTGGTTTGGAAACTGCCTGAGAGATTAGTAAAGCACATTTCTGGGAGTTTCTGGCTGGGTCATAGAGGCATTACTGTGGATGTATATCTGGTCCCTGGGCCCTTCCTCTTGGGCATTGTTTCCCTGTTTTACTTCCTGACCACTGTAAGGTGAACACCTTTGCTCCACCATACCTTCCTGCCCTTACTTTCATGCCCTGGAGGCCACTGGCCATCTATTGAAACTGCTGATAGTGTGAGCCTGCTCAAACATCTCCATTGAGTTGTGGTTGTTGGATTCTTTAAAAAGAAAAAAAAAACCAGAAAAGTTTATCAGTGTAATACACTAATGTTTACAACATTTTTAGCATGTATACATTTATAAAAGTATGCATATGATATCTCTCTTAAAATTTATATATAGATTCTCCCATAGTCTTATTCATCCTTTTCATAGTTTTCAAAAAACTATTTACAAACAGGGACTACAATTCTTCAAAAACCAGTTTAACTTGTCTTTATGGTAAAGACCAGTGATTAGCAATAGTGATAGTACAGCTCAGCCGGTCATTTACTGTTCTAAGCTAAAAACATGCAGTTTCAGTACTGAAAATTTAATCTCACCATTACATTCAGCAGAGAGATTTTAGGCATTCCAAATGATGCATCCTAGAAACTAGGGTCAAGTTCAGAATATAATATTTGCAGTTACCTTTTTCAGAAATTATTTTATGTAATTTTGATATAAAGGAGCTAAGCATGACAGCAAGAATGACCCAAATGAAAATATGGTTAAATGTAATGAAAGAAAGTTATATATATATATATATATATATATATATATATATATATATATATAAAGGAACACAGGTCATCATCTTTCATGGATCTTTAAAAAATTTCAGTAAGACCACAAAAATACTGTGTTCAGGTTTCTTAGGCAAGATATTAACTCACTGAATACTTTCCAACATTAATCTTTTTCAGTATTCCTATCTTTTCCCCTTAATGTAGAAAGAGTAGCATTATGGACACTGAGTTTGTAAAGTATAAGTTTAGCACCTCTAATCTGAAAATCTAATATCCAAAATGGTCCAAAATTCAAAAAATTTAAGCATGGAAAAGAAAACACAAGTGGAAAATTCCACAACATGAATATTTATTTCATGTACAGATTTATTAAAAATTATCTTTCAGCTATGAGTATAAGATGTATATGATACATAAATCATTTCACGCTTACACCTAGACACCATTCCCACGATACTGTAATATAAATAATGTATGATCAAAACACACAGCAAATGTTTAACATTTTTTTAAGAGTAGGAAAGATTTATTGCAGTAGAGGAATGTGGAACAGGAATAGCTCCTGAAAGCCAGAAGGGGTCCCAAGTGTGTTGCCTGCAAATGTTTAAATTTTTAAAAAATTATTACAGTTAAAGTTGCCTCATCATTAATCTCTCTCAAAATACCCACCATTGCTTCAACTTTGAATACATTTATCCCATCATTTTTGCCATTTTCTGAAGCAGTCCCGGAAGTCCTCTTCTGTGAGTATCTTTACGAGATGTGATCAAAAATATGGTTAATGTCATACAGTCGGAAGGGAGAACTGTAAAAACATACAGATGTGTCCTCATCCACTTTGTTCACCAGGATGTGGCACTATATGGCTCCTCCTGAAAATCAAAGTGACCATTAAAGGGAAATGTTTTGAGTTCATTCAGGACACACAGAGAGCCGTAAGAACGCACCTAAAAACAAGAGGACTTCCAGGACTGCTTTAGAAACTGGTAAGAATGATGGGGCAAGTATACGTATAGGGTGAGTATTTTGAAAGGATTTAAAAGCAATTTGTCTTTTACTGAAATAACTTGAAAAATGTGAATATTCACTGTGGTTTTTGTTTGTACATGCAATAATTTGAAACCTGAAAAACAAATCTGAAATAGTTTAGATTTTAAGCTTTTCCAGGAAGTGAAACTCAACTTGTAATAATGAAAAAGAGAGTGCCCTTGTGTTTTTTCATCTCCTCTTTAAAATTATCTTTGATTTACCTCTTTGCTTCTCACATAGATTTTTACCTTGGTCAGACCCACCTCCTCCTCTCTAACTACACCACTTCTATTGCTCCTGGATTGAGCCTCAGTTAGGTGGAGACTGTAAGAGATTTTGGCCTTCTTTCTTGAATTTCCTATTTTCCACATTAACTAGCACATAGGATATGTAAATGTATTAGTCACACTCTGAATTTTACAAGGGCATTTCATGGAGATAGAGATTTTTGGAAATCTTTATATGTTGAAACCGATTTTGAAATGATTTGGTAGAAGAAAACTCTCTCTTTTCTGTAAGTGTAGCAGCTTTTCCCTGCACTTCTCTATTATTCCCTAGGTTCGTTGCAAACCCAGGTACCATGGGCCCTCTCACTGATCTTTCCTGATTCCTGCAAAATTCAATTTGAAAGGAAAGTCAAAGCAGTGCCACTGTTCGGTTTGAACTGTAGTTATATTAGTAAAAATATAAGTGTAAAATTTTAGATAAATAATCTAAATGATAGTTAAGCACAGATATATGGCTTGGTGTTTGTTGTTTCTGTTAAGAAACTATTGAGGGCCGAGGATTTTGTCCAGCTAGGTTGTCTGTAGCACCTGCTCCTGCACAAGGGTGTAACCGCATCCACAGCTTCACTTCAATCCAGTTTTTGCCCGTGATCCTAATGATTAATTCCAGCTCTTCATTCATATGGTAATTGGACCTTTTAGTTTGTTTCTTCAGGAAAATGGTTTGCTTCCTTGAAAACCAGGGCACTCTCCTCCAATTCTTCAGCATTACATCTTTCTGTGGACCTTTCTTTTCCCTTATTTTATAGTGAGAGGCCACATGTCCACTGGTTACAACTTGGACTTTTTTGTGGGAGAGGAGTCTGGAGCTGTTTGCTACCTACAGTTTCTTTTCTTTTTTCCTCCCTTCTTTTCTTTCCCTCTCCTTTTTCATCATCCTTCACACACTCCTTCTTTCCCTCCTCCCCATTCTCCTTCCCTCCCTCTCTCCTTTTTTTTGACCTTCAACAAACCCCAGTGTCTTTAAGAAACTAATATTGTTAGTATTAAATACAGAACTTGATGTCATATAAGTCACATTTTATTGTATGCTTGTACATAATTTGCTACCCATAGTATTGTTTTCTGATGATGAAAGTGATGATGATGAACTATATAAATAGGAAGCCACGATATTTTTTAGGATGAAGGTCAATATTATATTAAACTTGTATTCATTGATTGACTCTTTAGCTTTTCTTATTTGACTTCATCTGGCATTACAGGAGCGTGGTTCTGTTTCTGTGTGTGCACACATAGGCACACACCTCATGTAAATGTGTATTTACATTTTATATTTTTACTAAGGGTACTGCTGAAAATTGCTGCGTGGCAAGGGATTATTAACATCTCTAAGAATATCTAATAAGAGTAATTAAGAAAGGTGATTTAAATACAAAAAGTATTTTGGGATTTGTCTGTTATAGGTTGTAGAGATCTGTGGAAAACCTGAATTACAACTAAATAGACATTTTATAAATTAATCTAAAGTACCCATTTTCTTCAAATCCCTAATGTGAACTCCATTTAAGGTTCATTAAATAACAAGGCAATTGAATGTAATTCCTCTACTGTCATTGATTGGCTCATGAGTAGGGCCAGCTGAGCAGAACCTGCAAGATCCTGATACTGTTATAATATAGAAATACTGCAAGGCTGTGTGTGTGTGTGTGTGTGGCGTTGTCTTCTTAAGGAAGGGGTTACATGAGTGAAAATGTGCTTACTGCTTTGGTCTGTGGTGCTACATCCCACACACAGAATATTATTCTTAAAATCTGTAGTGAAAGAAAGAAAATAACATCTGCACATAGAGCCATCCCATAAATTTCATAAAGGACACAAATCATGTAAGAGACATGGTATTAATGCTATGGAAATCTTAGGAGAAAAGAAGACTTCTGAGGTGGGGAATAAGAGAGAGACTTAGTGGAGCATGAAGCACTGATGCATTCCTCTAAAGAAAGTCATTTGGTTGCTGCTTAGGAAATAGGGGATGAGGAAAGCAGCAGAGCAAAACTGAGAAACCATGAAAGCACAGGGTGGTGGTGATTTTGGGAACCGTAAAGGGCAAGGAGGTAAACCTCTCCACCTACCAGGCTTTAGTGAAGGCAGTGGGACTTGGAGTGGGACTTCTGGTTTTGGGTTATTATTACTGGAATTATGGTGTACACTAGAACCTTGATAAAAAGATACATGAATGGACCTCTGACTAAAGGAGATTGTTGGAATTTTCTGTGATCAGTTATAAGGTCACACATGAAGGAAATAGTTGGATTATATATCCAACTATTTGACTCTGTATCAACCTGCATCATTCAGCTTTGTATCCTGGGCTATGGAGTAGAAGTTGTGGGCTGTAGAAATTGATAGAATAACAGTGATTTTCTTGTATTTTGTGATTTAAGGATACTGGGAAACTTGTTTTACAAAATTCTCTGTCTGCTAATATATTTTTATACATACAGTATTCTCCAAAGGAAGTGAACAATACCTTGATGCATTTTCTCCCTTTAAAATTAGAAAACCTCTGGGTATATTCTGAGAGTTATTCAGGAAAAGACTATCTCCCAGGGGAAGTGTGAGCCTGGCAGAACATCTAGGCACAAAATGTATGTATGTAAGTATGTATGTGTGTATATATGTAGGTATGTATGTATGTATGTAGGTAGGTAAGTATGACGTATTTTAGTGGTAGGAATTGAACCTAGGATCTCATACATGCTGAGTGCATGTTCTATCATTGAGTTACACTCCCATTTTCCCAAGCTGGTTTTTATTTAATTTTATTTTTTTTGCAGTACTGGGAATCCAACCCATGTCTTTGCACATGTTAGGTGAATTCTGTATCACTGGGCAACACCCTAGTCCTTTATAATTTTATCTACCTCGTTTTGATATATCTACCTCAGCAATGTTAAACACAAGCAAATAAATATATGTAAAAACATATGAAAATTAAATAAAATAGTGTTTCATGCCTAAAAGTTGTTTTCCAGTTCATGAGATCAGGAGCCAAATTTTAAATTACTGTTTGGATAAGAGATTCATCTCCAGAGAAAGATTGGTATGCTATCTTAATGAATACCTGAAAATCTGTTAATGAGCTATTCACATGTATAAAAGAACAATTAAAGTCCCTCTTGGACTTCTGCTATATTATTTTAATCTTCTATAAATAGTTCTTAATAAAGACATTTTATTCTAAATTGGTTTTGTTTTATGTAATGCTAGCTTTTTTCTTACAAAAGAAAATACTTGAAGCGCTAGCATATGGCTACTTTTTGCTTGCCTCTCCCATTAGTGTATTCCATGCTCTTCTTAGTAGATCCACACTCTGTTTCCTCTGTTATTTCTTCTTCCAGGTAGAACCCATAACTTTGATGTGTCTCTTGGAAGTTGGGCCTTTTTCACTGTCTGCTTATCTAGGCTCCTCTGTCTTTAGCCTTTTCTTCTTAATATGAAAGACAGATAATAGGAAGACAGAAGGAGAAGAAGAAAGAAAGGAAGGTGAGGAGGGAGAGGAAGAGGAAGAGGGAGAGGGAGAGGGAGACGGAGGAGGGTAAGAGAGTGGGTTATTGTAATCCAGAATGGAAAATGTATCCAAAACTGCACCTTGACTTAGGACAATTGTCTTACATATTTTATATGTTCTTTGGCTTGTTAGTCTGGTTTTCAGTCTGTATACATATATGATAATTAATAAGTTCTTACAAGATAAATACATGAATGTGATACTGGAACAATGAAAGGGGGTGGAGGGAAAGGAGAAAAAAGAATTGAAATGTCTTATGCACACATACCGATTTCCCACAGTGAGTATAATCATTTTGTACTTAATAAAAGTGAAAACACTGCTCATTTGTCCCTTTCTCTATCCCTCTCTACCTTACTACCTTTCTTTCTCTTTCCATCTCTCCCTCTCTCCCTTCCTTGTGGTCCCAAGTGCTTGGTGGGACCACAAGTGTTAATGTTAAAAAGATCAGCTTTTGGTTTTGTTGATGTTGTGCTCTGCCATTATAAGTTGTTTTTTATTCTATTCATTTTTACTGTCTATTAGTTTCTTCTTTTTTATGTTTAATATATTTTTGTTTTGTTTCTGTTAAAGTTGGAGATTGATTTCTGCATGATTATTAGTTTTAATAAATACATTTCAAGGAATTTGTTTCCTGATACTATTTTGCTCATATTCCACAAGTATGATTATTTGTATTATCATTTACTCACAGTTCAGAATATTGAATAATTTCCATTTTGATCTTCTTAAATAAAATACTTTATTTTTTAAAAGAAGTTTAGGTTTACAGCAAAATTTCTAAAAAGGCAGAGAGATCTTTCTTATATGTCCTGTCCCCGCACGTGCATACTCTCCTCAGCTGTGAATATCTCCCCCCAGACTGATACATTTGTTACTGCTGTACCCTCCTATTGGCACACCATGGTTGACCCATGCCCCAATTTACATGAGGGTTTATTTTTATTGTACAATTTCTGAGTTTGGACAGTCACACAATGACAGGTGTCCTCCGTCATAGAATACATTCTCATTGTCCTAAAATTTCTCTGTCCTTTATCTCCTAATCTCTCTTTCTCTTTCCTCCTTGCCTTGGACAACCAGTGGTCTTTTTTTTAACTGTTTCCATAGTTTTACCTTATCCAGAATGTTATATAATTACAGTCACACAGTATGTGACTTTTTCAGATTAGCTACATTCACTATTTAGTTTGCATTTGAATTTCTTTCATGTTTTTTCATATTCTGATAGCTTGTTCATTTTTAGTGCTAAGTAATATACCATTTTGCTGAAAGGTATCTTTGATGCTTCTTTTTTGTAATTAAGAATAAAGCTACTGTGAACATTCATATGCAGGTTTTTGTATGGACTTAAGTTTTCAACTCTTTGAGGAACTAACTACCAAGGAGTACAGTTGTTGGACCATATGCTATGAGTATGTTTAGTTTTCAAAGTGGCTGTTACCATTTTGCTTTTCCATTAGCAGTGAATGAGAGTTCCTGCTATTCCTTTGCCAGTATTTGGTATTATCAGTCTAGATTTTGACCACTCCAATACATATGTAGTGGTATCACACTGTTGTTTTAATTTGAATTTTCCTGATGTCATATGATGTAGAAAATCTTTTTTTTTTTTTTTGGTCTTTTTTTATTTTAAAGAAAAACAAAACAAAACAAAACAAAGCAAGCAACACAGGACTTCAAAAGAAGACAACAGGAAATCAACAATGGCTACCATAATGTTTCTTGTTTTCTTTGAAATAGTTGTCAATACCTTCACACACCATAAAATAAAACAAAATAAAGTAGTATAAAACCAATCAAAGCAAAAGAATGAAAGCATTATGGGACTTCAAATCAGGACAGTAGGTAATGAACAATGGCTACCATAACGTTTCTCATTTTCTTTAAAATAGTTATTCGTACTTTCACATATAATGAAATAATAGAAATAGACTAACACCAATCAAAACAAAAGAGTGAAAGCATGACAGGACTTCAGAACCAGATATCAGGAAATGAACAATGGTTACTATAATGTCTCATTTGCTTCAAAACAGTTGTTCATACTATCACACATAATAAAATCAAATACAACAGAGTAAAACCAATTAAAAGAAAAGAATAAAAGCACTATAAAACTTCAAAACAAGATGATAGGAAATCAACAATGGCTCCCATAATGTCTAGTTTTCTTCAAAATAGCTGTTCATAACATCACACATAAAATCACACATAATAAATCAAACAAAACAAAACAGAATAAAACCAATTAAACAAAAGAATGAAAGCTTTATAGGACTTTGAAACAAGATAATGGGAAACCAACCATAATTACCACAATACATCCCATTATATTCACAATAGCTGCTCATA
Source organism: Hydrochoerus hydrochaeris (assembly GCA_004027455.1). NCBI lineage: Eukaryota > Metazoa > Chordata > Mammalia > Rodentia > Hydrochaeridae > Hydrochoerus > Hydrochoerus hydrochaeris. Next base: position 30,883 of record PVLA01005063.1, on the reverse strand, counting down.
CCATCAGACACAGTAAAATCTAACAAAATAAGACAGAACAAAACCAAACCTAACAAAATTGTGACAACAATACAAGAGTTTAAGACAGACAATAAGAAATTAGCATTGGTTACCACCTTTTCCTCCTAGATGTTTACTCCCCTATCACTTTTATCGTATCTATTGTACTTTTTGGATCTCACTAACTCCTTCTTTTTTTATGCTAGGGCTCACCCATATGAGTTCAAACCATTTCTTCCATGAACATACATGATCTACAGCTGCGTCCATTTACCTACAAGAGCCTCAATATTATCTTACTTTATAACTGGGTAGCTTTCCTTGTATGAAAATGCCATATCTTTCTTATCCATTCTGTGACTGATGGGCAAGTTACCCTTGCTTTTTTTCTTGTTTTCTATCTCATGGAACAATTGTTTTCTGTCCTTTGATTTTCAGTCTATGAATTTCCTTTCAAGTTAAATGTGTTTCTTGTATACAGTATATTGGTGGGTCTTGTTTCTTGATCCACTCTCCCTGTGTTTGTTTTTATTGTTGAATTGAGGCCATCTACACTAATGGTTACAGCCAGCATACATTGGTTTGCTCTGCCATGCTATTCTCCTGTTGTTGGCCCTCCACTTTTCCCATTCATTCAATTGCCAGTCCTATTTGGCAGTCCTCTGCTGCTGGTTCCTGGAACCATGGTCATCTTTCTCTCTAGAACATCCTTTAGCACTCTCTGTAGGATTGGTTTGATGGTCATGAATTCCTTCAGCTGTTCTTTATCATGGAAGTATCTCTTTTCCCATTGATTTAAATTTTTTTTTATTTTAAAGAGAATAAAACAAAAGAACAGAACAAAGCAAATCAGAACAGAACAATGCAAGCAACATAGCACTTCACAACAAGACAACTGGACATCACAGTAGCTACCATAATGTCTCTTTTCTTTGACATAGTTGAGCATAGCTTTACACACAATAATATCAAACATAACAAAACCATTCAAAAGAATGAAAGCATTACAGGACTTCAAAACCAAATAACAGGAAGTGAACAATGGCTACTGTAATATCTCATTTTCCTCAAAAAATTTGTTTATACCATCACACGTAATAAAATCAAATAAAACACAACAAAATGGGACCAATCAAAACAGAAGAACAAAAGCATGGTAGAAGTTCAAAACAAGATGATAGTAAATCAGATATGACTACCATAATAATGTCTTGTTTTCTTCAAAATAGCTGTTCATACCATCACACATAATAAAATCAAACAAAACAGAATAAAACCAATCAAACCAATGAATGAAAGCATTATAAGACTTCAACACAATATAATAGGAAAACATGATTACCATAATATAGCCCATTATGTTCAAAATAGCTGCCCCTACCATCTGGCAGCATAAAATCTAACAAAACAAAACAGAACAAAGCCAAACAAACAATGCAAGAGTTCAAGATAAGACAATAAGAAATAGACAGTAGTTTCCGCCTTTCCCTCCCAGGTGTTTCCTCCGCTTTGCTCTTACATTAACTATTTTGCTTTTGGATCCCATTAACTCCTGTTTCTTGTGCTAGGGTTTTCCCATTGATTTTAAAAGACAGTTTTTCAGGGTACATCAATCTGAACTGGAGGTTGTTTTCTTTCAGGACTTGAAATTCTTTACTCCAAACTCTTCTTGATTGATAGTTTGTGTTGATAAATCTGCTGTGATTCTTATTGGTTTTCCTTTATAGGTGATCTTTTTCTTTTCTCTAACAGCTTTTAATATTCTTTTCTTGTGCTGAATTTCCAGGATCTTGATTATTATATGTCTGGGGGTAGATTTACTTTGGTTATGGCTAGTTGGAGTTCTGTATGCCTCTCTTATCTCAATATCCCATGTTTGGGAAGTTTTTTGTTGTTACTTCTGTAAATAGTCTTTTTATTCCATTTGTGTTGACACCTGCTTCTTCACTGATGCCTATCACTCTTAAATTATTTCTCTTTGCATCATCTTGTAGATGTTGAATTGCTGTTTTCTGGTTCCTTTTTATTTTTAAAAGATCTTTCCTTTCATGATTGCTAGCTGCAATCCTGTCTTCAAGGTCTGAAAATCTATCTTTAGTCTCTTTCAAGCACTTTTGCCAGCTTTTGGTTGACTTTTAATTTTCCGAATATCTTTTTGAACCTGTTTCGTGCACTGTAATTCCTTTCTATATTGTTCATTCAAGGTTTTGATCATATTCCTGTGCTCCTCTTTTTTTATCTATGTCTTCTTTAGATATGCTGAGCAATTCTTTCATTATGTTTCTTCTTTATCAGAGACATTATTTCTGAGTTGATTACCTTTACAGTCTCATGAAGTTGTTTCTTTACTTCAGTTGCTGTCCTCTTGGATATTTCAGGTGTGTGACTGCCACTTTATTTCACGACTGTATCTCTCAGACTTGTTTTGTGTGGGCTGGATTTCTGAGATTGCCTTTAGCTCCATTGTCTTGACATTCTCCTGGGTTCCTCCCAACAAGCTGGTTGTGGGGTCCCAGGCACTTCCCATGTTGGCTGCCCCTCCCCAGTGCAGGGGAATGGGACAGGCACCTGGGTGTCTCTGATCCCAGTTTACAGGGAGGTAGCAGGTTGTGGGGCAGGATTCTCTAGACATGTACAGCTACACTGGGGCTTCCCTGATGGCCAGGGGTGTGTGATGGTGGGGCTGCTTCTCTTAGCCTGTTTGTCTACACCAGGATTCCTGCAGGGATGTGTTTGTCTGATTCTCCTGGGGGGTGATGGCTGCCAGAAAGGAAGCAAGAGCCTCCAGTTGTGGCCTGTGGGTGCATGGCCTTACCTGGCTGTGTGTCCCTGCTCCCTTGGACAGCCGCCAGCAGGCAGAGGTGAATCTGGCTGGTTCTCTCTGCCTGCCTGATGTAGAACATCTTTTCATCACTTCCTCCTCTTCCTTTTTAATTTACTGGAAATTGAACCCAAGGATTACATCCTCATCTCTTTTAAATTTTTACTTTTGAGACAGGATTTCATCAAGTCACTAAGTTGCTTAAGCTGGCTTGAACTTGTGATTTTCCTATTTTTATCCTTCCAGAGTGATGGAATTACAGGGGTGCACCCCTATATATGGTTTTATATGCTAATTTTCCACCTATTTTATTGGGACATTTCTTTTTCCTGGGTTGATAATAGACTATGGTTAGGGCTAGGGTGTGGAATTTGACATGCCAGTTTGGAGGTTACTCTAATAATAATTTAAGTAAGACATAGTGGTGTTTTGAATTAGTTGATAGTAATGGTGGTGTGATTCTTTCAGATTCTGATATGTTTGGAAAGCAGAGATGGCAGGATTTGCTAAAGAATAGGATGTGGATGTACAAAAAGAATATAGAGTTGGGCATTGAGTCTTAATAACTGAAAGAGTGGGAATGTCATTTGCAGGGGCTGGAAAAGTTATTGGAGTAAAATTAGGAGCTCAGCTTTGCTTTACAAAATATGAGATGACTATGTAAAATTTAAATGAATATACAAAATAATCAGGGTGAGTGAGCCAGGCTAAAAAGTGTAATTTTCAGTTATCAACACAGATATTATATTTAAAATCATGAGGTTGATGAAATCACAAGGTAAATGGATATAGTGGAAAAGAAGTTCAAAGTCTGAACCAGGGGTACTCTGTTATGTTAAGATTATGAGATGAGAAGGAACTGGCAAAAAAAGCCAAGAAGGCAGTAAGGGAAGGTAAGAGAAAACCTTGGCAGTGGAAATTCCTGGGAGTCAAATAAAGAACATCTTTCAATAAAGACAAATATATAAAAATGGAGGTTGTAATGTAATGGCTTTGGCAAATGGAATAGCAAGTTGTGTTCCCAAGAAAGCAGACTCTGGGATCAAGCTGAGCCATTGGTTTGTTGAGTAATTTTGGAATCATCATCTTGTTGAAGGGCAGGAAAGAAAGCAGAGACTGTCAAAGGGAGAAACTGGGGTGTGACAGCCTAGTGAAGGCCCACAGATCTCACTGGGAGCTCTGATGCTGAGAGGACCCATTCGAGTAGGCTGAGTCCTGCTAAGTTACCCAAGACTGCACAAACCTCTGTTGACTAATCACTGAATGTGGGCTGTGTTGGGCATAGTTCACCAAGGTAACTCCTTAACCAGTTCAATGCCATGGAAGGTTTGCAGCAGAGGACTGTTTTCTGATAGCGTTGCCAGAATGTGGGAATAAGCTCTTCCAGGGGTTGAGGGTGATTCTTTTCTGTGTCTACTAGAAACAATTCAGCTAGAGTAGCAGAGGTAGAACCCCTAAGAGAGCAGATTCAAGTAACTGGAAAGACAGAAACTGGAAACAAGGAATGTAGATGACCTGTGTCTTCATTTACGTTGCTAACTGTCAAGTGTCTGGTTGTGGATTTATTTTTATTTTTCTTGCTTGGCATCTGGAGTGTACTTTCAATCTCAGAATTCACATCATTTTAAATACTGACACTTCAAGTACTGGTTTTCTTCCATTTCCCTTTTTCCCTCCCTGGAACTTCCTTTGTGTATATGTTGGAATCTTTCAGTTTTCCCTTTATGTCTTGTGTTATTTTATCTTTTTTCCTTCTCTATCACTTTTTGCTAACTTTTGGGAAATTCCTCAGTATTATCTTGTAATTCACTTGTTCTCTTATACTGTGTCCAGTTTAGAGTTTATTCTGTACGTTGAGCTTATAAATTTATCTAAAGAATATATTTTTGTTTCAAGAGTTCTGATTTGTTCTTTTTAATATCTCTATTTTATTTCTGGCTGCTATCATACTTTGTTATTCTTTTTTATGAATGTTATTTCCTTCTCTGTCTCTTGGTAGAGTCTTAACCTACTTATTTAAAATTATTTTTCAGTCTTTCATTGTTTTAATTTCTTATAGAGTGAATTACTATTCCAATTGTTGATATTATTGGCTGTCTTTTCTAACATTAGATTTAGAAACTTTTTATAATTTTAAAGTTATAGTGTTCAGACTTACATAGAGTAGCAGTGTTTATTATATTTTTATATTCATTTACTTCTATGCTCACCACTTTCTGATTCACAGTATTGTATATGCCAGCAGGTGTCCTCTTTCAGGAACAAGTCTTTTATTCCTTCTTCGAGGGCTCTGTCTCTGTGTTCTTGAGTGTATTTCACATCCTGTTTCCTGGTTGGTGGCTGCCGGGGTTGGGTCATGGTGATGAAATGTCCATGTTCTCTTCCTGTCCCAATGTGGAACTTGTGATGAGCCCTTGCTTCAAGCAACCTGGGAGTTGCATTTTATTCCTCTTCTCTGCCGTAGTTTGTGCAGAGCTTGGTCCCAGTCCCCATCCTACATAAGGATGGTGCCAGATTCTGGTTTTCCTGCTGGAGTCCAACTCTCAGTGCTTTGGGTCCACCACCACTCTGTATCTGTTCTCTGTTTTTTTTTTTTTTTTTTGGTCCTTGAAAATGACTGAAAGTACAATTCTGTTTTACTCATCCCTGTCTCATTCGTTAGGAGAAGAGTACCCTTCACTTCACTTTTCTTTTGTTTTAGTCCTTTGCAGAATTGCCAGGATAGGAGTGGAATTTATTATTATACCTTCTTTTGTGTGCCATTCCCCTGAATTCCCTTTGTTTTCCATTTGATTATGTTGACCAATATGGTCTTGGTGCACTCTCTTTCCTTCTTTGGATTCTTTGTTGTTTTTGTTATTTTTTCCCATTTGAGTCTGTCGCTGGTCTTGTTTCTCAGAGAATTCATTTTCTCTTCTGGATTTACATATCATCTGTTTACAAATGACTCTAGTTTACATCTCCAACCTAAAAAGGGTCCCAAGAAACCGTGATAGGGAACAGAAACAAGTGTTTCTGGCACCAGGCCTATGCACTGTGCTGAGCATTTTCATATCCATTCATTTGGCCTCAAGGCAGCAGTTTAAGTTACAAGGATTATTATTATTTAAAATTTATGCACTAAGAGTTTAGACCAAGAGAGTTCAGTAGTTGTCTGAGTTTGTCTGGGATCTAGGTGAGCTCCCAGGACTCAGGACCCTCAGTTTTATTACCAGGAATGTCCTTGGAAAACTGGGACAATTTGGTCATCCAAAGCCTATGGCCAATGAGCCAAAAGTTAGGATCCCCAGATTGAACCTAGAACTATCTGTATCTTTCCATAGTGATTTGTATTATCTCCATTAAGTTAAAAAAGACTGACTCAGAGAGGTAGGTGGAATTCATGATATGAAAGAATTCATTGAGGAAAAAAATACCATTTTCTGGAAGGAACTTTTTTAGAAGTCAGGAGATTTAAATTTTTGTTCCATTTCATACAGAAACCCAGTGTTAAGTTGAAACCACTTACATCCATCCCTAGTTTGCTTTTTTTGCACCTGTCACATGAATGACCAAAAAGACAGCTCCTCTGATTTTTCTCCAGTTTAAGGTGGTATTATTTGGGGTAATATCCCTTAAATATGAACTCTGAAAAACCATTTAGAGTCCATAAAATTAGTTTTTCAATGTTATGGAGGGAAAAATAAAACTGAACATAAAAGCCAGGATTTATAATGTTTCATGATTTGCTGACATGTCTAGATCTCATTTAATATCAGTTATTCTGATCACAGCAAAATTCTATTGAAACAGCTTTGGCCTTTATTTAATTTGTTATAATTAATTTTATAATGTTTTCATTGTTGTTTGTAACTGTTTACATAGTGTCCCAAACATCTCAGCAGGGAACTGCTTCATAAATCAAGTTTTCTTTATTGTTATTTATAAAATGTTAATGACTTCTAATTAAGGCGTGTGTGATTAATAGCTGAGAAAGTGTCCTTTTACAATGGTACTGTTTAATCTGTGAAAATTACAAGGTAAACAAAGTCACAACATGACACAGTTAATGGGGGGGGGGCGCGGATCAGGCCCCTGGTCACCTAGGGGAGAGTACAACGAAGGATAAAAGAGGAAAAGAGGATAATGGAAAATGCCAGGTGCTCCAGAGGGTCAGAGTTCTTATCAGGATGAGACCAGGAATCTCTGCACTTGTCACTCCTTAGTGAATGCACACAGCCTTCTGGGGGGCACGTACGGCGGTCCAGAGAACAGTGATGCCAGCAAGGTCTAGTAGGAGACAAGGCGTTCTTGTATGAATAAGCCAATGGTGAATGGGAAACTTATTTTTTTCCTTGGGTTAATATTTACTTCTACAGAATTTTGTGTGAGTCAGAGTCCTCAGCTAAAACGTTATCTTGCTTTCTGAAACGTGACAGTGTCATGGGTCATTGAGTCCTCTTCTGTGACCAGTGGCATAGGGAGTTCTGTTTCCACATGCAACTGCTCGCTCAAGCAGGGCTTGCAGGCCTAGGCTGAGACCTGCAATACAGATTTGTGGATTTGTAGCTCACTCAGGGGGTTCTTCACCAACAGCAGTCATTGGAAGCATAACTGCATGTATTGATATGGGAACCTTTGTAAGGTATTTTGAAAACATTTCTGATATTACAGAGTGCTCAGGAAATACAATAATATTATCTTTTTATCTTTTTCTTTTGTTCCTGACCATGCATTTTCACTGGTTGACTCCTAAGCAAAATTCCTCAGAAGTAGAATTTATGATAAGATATATCATTAATATTTTGACATTTTATTCAAGAAGTGCCTTACTCTCCTCTTACTGTGTCCCTGGCCCCAGCACCTGAAGGTTAAATTCTAAGACTAAAATGGTTTTCTGAGGTGAGAAAAATGTGAAATAATATGAGCCTTTCTGAAAACAGTTTTTGGGTTTTGTGCGTGCGTGTGCGTGTGTGTGTAGAGTGTGTTTACCACTCACTTTGGTCAAAGCATTTAGGTCCTTTTCCATTTTTGGGTGATATGATCCTCCTATTATTGTAACTAGATGAATAAAATTGATCAAGCAAAGGCTCCTAGCCACATTACAAAAGCTTATGACAGGTTATCAGTGGTAATGAGATTTCTAAATATATATTAGGAGCTCTCAGAAAATTTAGAGGATTGTAAAACTTTAAGATTTCCTTGAGAAAATGTAAATGAACAGCTTTTTAATAGATCATTTATTATTTTGGCTAGCCATGTGCTCAGTCTTACAGCAGATATTAAGCAAAACAACAACAATGGCAGTAAACACAACACCATGACAACAAAACAGCTCCCTGCCCTGGCGGGGTGGGGTGGGGCTGTAATCCAGTGCTTATATTAGTGGTTTTAGCAAAATTCTGTGTTTCATATTTCTTTTAAGGGAGAGTAAGAAGAAGAAAAAGGAAACTAGAATAATATTTTTTGAGTTTTAATGGACTATTCTGAAAAGTTGATACAGTGTACATCAGTACCATTAGGTAAATTTTAATGAAAAAATAAGAGAAAGGAATAGTACACAGTTTCTAACTGTACAGTTTCGTACATATTTATGAAGTGAATACTTCATGAAACCACGATCCCATAAAGAAATAAACATTAACAGACTCTTGAGCCTGTCATTGTGATTCAGCCTGAGGCAATACACTCTTTCCCTAAAAGTCACCATTATTCTGCTTTATATTGTCACCAATAAGTCCTGCCTGTTTTTCAGTTGTGTATTAACTAAAGCATGTGGTGCATCCTCTTCATGCTGACTTGGTTCTTTGAAAAGTATGTGTATTATTTATGTCTTTGTGTATATTAGGTCATTCTCACAGCTGTGAAATATCCCATTGTATAAGTAAAACGCAAATTATCTATTTTGGTTTCATTAAGCATTTGGGTTGCTTATAGTAATACTGGTATTATCTCCTTCTCGTGTGTCTTTTAGTAAATACAGTGTTTTCTGCTGGGATTCAGAGGGCTGCGACACAGGTATAGATTTAGGTTTTGAAGAACGAGCAGTTAGTTTTGTAAAGATTACCAGTTTATACTCTGATAAGTAGTAAATGAGTATATCAGTAGCTTTATATTATCATCAGTACTTGATATTTTTTAAAAGTCATGTTTTTGGATGTCTGGTGGTTGTGATCTTACTTCGTGTTTTCTGGATGACAAATGAGTTTTGAATATTTTTTCAACATGTTTATTTCCCATTTGAAAATTTCCCCTGCAAAGTGTCTATTTCAGGCTTTTATCTATTTGTACATTAAAATGTCCTTTTCATCAATTTATAAAAGTTATTTCTTTTGTTTATAGTATATTTGTACTTATAACTTTGGATGATATGGGCACTGGAATTCAATTTATTAATTCCTTCAAGTAGTTAATCTCTTTATTCAGTATGGCTCCATCTGATATGTGTCCTTTGTTCCCTGAGGTAATTCCCTGGTCATTATGACAAGTCATCTAAATTTACCAATCCCAGCCCAGCATCCCCTTTGATCTTTGATTCAAAGTACCCTTTGGTGTACGTGTTCACTATCGCCAAATCGTATTTTCCTTCTTTGCTGTATCATATTCCTAAAATAGGATCACAGAAAAACTCCAGGGCTCAGAAGCATCAGTTTTCTTTCACCCAGTAACAGAGGCAGTGATGAAAAAGGGTGTACTCTACCAGATAATGGGAGCATATTCTCAGGTGAGCACCTCCTTTTTAATGAATTGAGAACTGAAATAAAATTAATCATTCTTTTGTGACAATTATTTTATGTAAAGCCAGAAATTTTTGTGGTATCTTAATTAAAGCATGTCCATGCTTGACTGCAGGGGAGTAGAACAGAATATCACTTTTATGAAAAAGTCAAATCTTACATCCCGAAGGCCTCAAGGACATCAGTCTTTTCGGGCTGTTGCCGCTGAGGTTGGGCAGGACGAGGAGTACTTCAGGGGAGGCTCCGAGACCTCTCCCATCAAAGCAGCGCAGAAGTTCGCCTTTGTTTTCACTTTTCCTGCTGACAGTTATTTGGAAAATAGGCTGAAGCTGCTGTTTTTTTTTTTTTTAATTCCCTTATTTCTAGATAGCGGGATAGATCTCAGCGGTTAAGGGGTTTGTCCTGCTTACACTTTGACCATGACAGGATTGGGACTGAAATCCATTTTCTTCAGCTCCCGGTACTGATGGTTTGGGGTTAAGGGGAGAAATATTCTAATGAACCAGTTATGTTCTTTTCACTCCCGTTTCCTGTGTCTGGATGACGCCTTCCCGTGGGTAAGTTAGAGTCAGAAGGCTTATCTGCATCAGAAAGGGAGTGCTTATTCCCTGTTTTGCCACTGTTGCATGTGTCCTCTGCACTGTCATCTTTCCTGATATTCTTGCTCGTAAAGGATTTTCTTTCTGTCTCATTTTATGGCTGTAATTTTGCTCCTAATATCAAGTATTCAGTTGTAAATTTTCTATTCTTCTTTCATTTATCATGCCTTTACCCATATTAGATATCTATTATTGGCCCTTCCGATTTGCACCTACTTGGGACTTGTTCTGTTTTGGTTTCTTGACCTGCTCTCCTTTCTTGTGTTTCTTATTCCTATAGTTCAGTCACATCAAATCCTGTGGTCTGGTCAGGGACATTAGAAGATTTGTCAGAGAGAAGTTTTCAGGAAACAAATGTAGAAAAAGACTGACTTGAAGAAGAAAAAGTAGAAGGGGACGGCTCAACCTTAAAACAGAGAGGAAATGGTAACACAGACAGGTCCTGGAAGGGAGCAGGCAGAAGTCAGATTTGTGAGGCAGTGACAAGAGCTCCAGGAGAGACTTGACAGAGAGGCTTGTCCTGGAGTGCTTTTCCTCATTTTCTGCTCCAGCTCTGCCCAGACACAAAAAAAGTGGAGAAAGAGACAGGAACTCTTGAAAAAACTGTTGATTTCTAGGCTTTGGGGCTATTTTTAGCATAGTATGTAAAAGCAATGCAGTAATAGAGTTTTAGAAAATGAGATTGCAGAGGGAGTCCTTTTGAACCACAATTTTATTATTATCTGAGGCCAAGAAAAGTCCTTCAACTCAGTTCTGGGTGGAGTTGTGGGATGCCAGCCCTACTCTCCATCCATATTTACTCAGTTTTGTGAAAGAAGAGAGCTCAGGGCAAGAGGCTGTGTTTTGTTTCAACTGCAATCAGAGGGAGATCATGCCATGGTAGAGAAATCTTGTGTTCTAATTCACAAGAAGGTGCTCTTGCTGCATGAAGAAAGAACTAGAACAACTTCCGAGTGAAAACTGAGAGAGCATTCAGGAGGCTATTCCAGGGGTCCAAGAATGATGTGATTATATCTGGGAGGAAGATAAGCCAGATAATTGCAGCTATATTTTGAAGACTTTATGGAGTGCATATGATTAGACAAAAATTCAGGAAGACTTGAAGGTTTATGGCCTAAGGAATTGGGTAGATGGAGGAACAGTTATTGATATAGCTAAATAGGAGCAGTATAAGTATAACTGAAGGTAGGAGGGTTTAGCTAGAGCAATGGTGAAAAATAAAGATTTGCTCTCATTTGCCTTTATTTTAACTACTGAAATTGTTTTCAAAGTCCCTGGAACATAGCCTGTTTCCCTGCATCCCACCACATAACATAGTGTAGTTCTTTATAATTAAGGAACTTAATTATAAAGAATGTTGTATTAAACAGTTTTCTGTCACTCTGACAAAATATCTGAGGTAATAGTTTATTAGGAGGAAGGGTTTATTTTGGCTCATAGTTTCACAAGTTTCAGTTCATGGTTGCTTGGGTTCATCACACTGGGTCTTTGATGACACAGTATATCATGGTAGGAGCATGTGATAGAGAAGTACTGTTGACCAAATCAGGTGGCCAGAAAACAAAAAGAGAGAAGAGTGGGCTAGGGTCTCATCTTCTTTGGGGACAAAGTCCCAGTGACCTAACTTCCTCCTAAGAGGCTTCACCCATAACAGGTTCTAGCATCTTCCAATGGCATCAAGTTAGAGACCAAACTTTCAACACATGGGTTAGGGGGATATTTATGGTGCAAATTATACTTGTACATTAGCTTCCTCATTGCTGGGGCAAAATATCCAACTCCTAAAAAATAAGGAAGGAGAGGTTTATTTTGGCTTATGTTTCAGTCCCCAGTTGTCTGGTTCCATGGCAGAGAGGCATGGCAGAGCATGGCAGAACATAGCAGTCAGGAAACAGAGAAAATAAGTGAGAGTGGGGAAAGAAGAAGCCTTCCAGGTCACCCTGGTCACCGCCTCCTCTGACCAGACCCCACCTCCTAACAGAAAGACAATTATAAGCCCCCATAGTCGAACCATCTTCCAAAAGTCCCACCTATGAATGCATAAAGGTCTTGAAGGACATATAGATATAAGCCATGAGTAGATAGTATGGTGTGATAAGTGTTTTTAGTCATCCACTTTAAGAAGATCAAGCTAAGGGGATAAGGAGGAAAATAGCTTCTATTTCTGTTCATTTTTATCCATGTAGAAATGGAATTAGAAAGCATTGGTATTCCTGTAACCCAGCTGAGGAGAGCCTTCAGTGTCATCCACTAGAGAAGACAGGGTAAAGGGACTTACAAATGTGCTAAAGGTGACAGATGGGAGAAGGCAGGGCATCTCTGTCCTGTGTACTTTTGCCATAATCACTCATTCTACAAATATTTTTGCAATACTTCTTCATGATAGGGCTGTTCCAGACATTGGGAGTAATGCAGGGAGAAAAGACCACTGGTTATAATAGCACCTGTTCAAAGTACTGAATTGTTCATTGTCTATTTGAGCAGCAGAAAATGAACTGTTTGCTTGAATCTGTCACACTATTTACTGCTCCCCACTATTTACTGCATTCTCAACTCATTATTGCTGTTCTTCTGTCTATTTGCCTTCTCTGTTCCTCTCAGATTAAGTCAAGCTGACTCAGGTCTTCTATTCTAGGTTATAGGGATATGCAGGCCGGAAGCCAGTTTAGGTTGGTTAATGTCCATGATGGTTTCACTGTCTCTATCGTGTTCATCTTTCCAGGAATAGCCCAGTCTGTCTTGAACTTCCTTCTGTCACAGTCTCAGCCCTTGATATTGTCATTTTCATTTGAATTCATGGCACTCATGAGTTTGTAACTTCATTCATAAGACTTGAAACTTTATTATGACATCTAGTATATAGTTTTTGTATCTTTACTTTTATCTTTTCTTCCAAAATAGATGACCATCTGCTTGTGCAACTCAGGTACCACATACATATTTATTAAGTGAGCAGTGCTTCATGAGGGACTCACAATCTCATAACGGTCTGTGGCAATTTCAAGCGGAGAAGCACATTATTTTCTGGTTTTGTCACTGTTCATCTCTGAGTAATTCCGGTATTAAGGCCTTCTTCTCTATCTCCCATCTCAGAGTCTTCACCCATCCCCTCAGTTAGTGAAGACATTACCATGACAGCACCTCTTATGGTGCTTGAGTAGTTTCCTGCATTGAAAGAAGAGTGGGATGTCTTGCTTGCCAGCCAGTTTAATGTAGGATGACACTTCTGGCATACCGAATTAAGGTGGAGGAACCAGGAGCCCCAGAGAAGAGTCCATTTCTATGGAGATTCAAACAAGAAAATGACAGAGCACAAAGCGCTTTAATTTTCCTCTTATATGTAAGTGTAAAAAGGCAATAATTAAGACAAACCAGAATATGAGTCCTGATTGTTCATTGCTGAGAGAGGTACAGCATTTTAATTTATCCACGTTTATTTGCAGAACTAGGTAGATAAGGTATATGTTCTGTGTTGTTGCCCGTGGTATAATACTGACAGTTTGTACATTAATCTTTTTGGGTGTTTCAGATTTATTTTAAAACTGTAACTGCAGTAGTTTTCTTCCCTCTGAGTGATGCTGAGGAAAAGTGTTTTAGCCCTTTATCTGAGAATGTGTGATTGTGGAATTATGACCTTCATAGGGCAAAGTGGGGTTACATTATTAGTGAAATAATTCCCCAAATATTTAACGGATCTTGAGCATTTCACTTGTAGTTTGTCAGTTGAGTCAGCCAACTGAACAGTTGTACTGAGAGTTTTAGGACAACATAATCCTTCAGATTCTTTAAAGCATTTAATATTCCTTATATTTAATATACCTTGATTATAAAACTGTGTAAACACACAGTATTTTGCATTACTGCATCTGATAGCATGTCCATAGAGATGTTAGATGCATTAGGGAAGTGTGATTCAGACCCTGTTAAGAACAGATATGATACTAATAAATGTAGATGATAGAACACTTCATTTGTATTGAATACTGACATAAATTGAAGCTTAAAGGCAGGAATATATCAGGTATGTTTTGTGTATCAATTAGATAGTAACTGTAAACTAGAGAAATCAATGAGATTTCTTGGGTCTTAGACTCAAATGTCTGGATATGAGTTCTGGCCATGCCACTAATAGCAATTTATGTTGATAATTTATTTTACTTCTCTGAGTGCTATATGTGGGACAGTAGTTCCTATTAGGCTGCTTTATGTTTCATTACTGTAACAACACACAGGGTAGACTAGTTATAAAAAGAGAAGAGATTTACTTAGCACACAGTTTTGGGGTTCAAGGGCATGGTGTTGGCTTTTTCCCAGCTCTAGTGAGGGCTCTGATGGCTCTGTCATGTAATGGCAAGAGTATGTGTGAAAGCAAGAACTTGCTTCTTAGCAGAAGGAAGCCAGAGAGGCTGGAGTGCCACAAGCACTTCTGATGACATGTCTCAATTGACCTAGTGACCTAACGCTGAGCACACTTCTTAAATGTCCCATACCACTATCACCATCAGAGGACCATGCTTCTAACACATGAACCTTGAGGCACACATTTAAGCCTTTGAAATTAAAGCATGGGCTATTTGGAGCTAGCAAGGTAGTGTGTGTACAAGCACTCCATAAACTACAAAGCCTTAACCAATAAAGCACTGAAGGTTTCAGAGCAAAAGAATAATGCGTAGAAGCATTAATTGTTCATCTGCTTATGAACAAGGAAAGAAATGGCTAAATATTCATCATCACTGAATGACTTCATGTGACTGTGTTTAAGGACTTGAAGCTCATTGTTCCCGATAAGATCATCCTAATTGCTCATCATGGATATAGCAGAGGCTCTGCCTGAAAAACCAAAATGTGAGTATCCATTCTTACCTAATTATTTGATGTACAGTGTGTGACACTTCAGATGTTTAGAATCTTTTCTGTGAGTTCACATCCCTCAGAAGACTATACTTAGGGTGCATCCCACTCCCTTTAAGTATAACCAGCTTCTGACAGGTCTGCAGTGTTTGGTGCCCAGAATGATACCTAGTAATCATGTGTGGCTACTCAGTCCTTGAAGTGCAGCTATTGAAATAAAGAAACTGACTATTTCATTTAATTTTTAATTTTAAAGTGGATAATTAAGTTATTGGAAAACTTTTAAGCATGCTTGGAACAACTTGGATATGTGAATTTACTTTTTCAAATGAATATTTTACAAAATCAAAAGACAGCAAATGTTTCTGGTAAAAATTTAGCATTGAAGTTGAAATTTTGTAAGTTTAAAATTCACACAGGATTTTGAATGCAGAGCAAAACAACAGGAATGTAAAATATTTTATTAATTTTTAACATTAATTATTTTGAAATGACATTATTTAGTTATATTTTATTATTAAATATTTTATCATGATTACATTATTACATGATTAAATTAATTTAACTGCATTATTTTTAGTATCTGTGAGAAAACTCTACATACACAGCTCACACTGTATACCTTTTATAGCTTCATTAACAAATAACAATTGTATATATTTAAGGTGTACAACGTGAGGTTTAGATACATATATTACCAGTCAGGCTAATTAACATATCAGTTACCTCATGTAGTTACCTTTGTGTGTGTGCGTGCGTGCGAGTGTATGGTAATAATACTTCAGATTTATTCTCTAAGCAGATTTCATTGTTATTAAATACACCTTCTTTTCTTTTAGAGATGATCTAGATACAAGCAATCCTAAATTGAGGCTTAAGTAGCATGGGTGAGAAACATATAGTGCTGCATATAGAGCTGAGATTATTATTTTATTTATTTACTATTTATTTATTTATTTATTTATTGGTACCAGGGATTGAATTCATGACCTCACGCTGGCCAGGCAGGTGCTTGTGCTGCTGAGCTAGACCCCCGGCCCTAGATTATTGTTTTTCTGCCAGTTCTTCTTCGCTCTTGTGGACCCTCAACGCCATATTGGCCACCTAACATCTGCCCAGGGTATTGTTACACAAATAATACATTTAACTTGACTTTGACTTTATATTGTGTAATATAGTACATTTCACTTGGATAATACATTTTCCTTTCATTTGTATAATACAGATGGAAAAGGTAGAAAAGGAGGAAGTTTTAAGAAGTAGAGGAGGAATGTTCTTTAGTTTCATTTTGCCTTCAGATCATGTCCATAATTACTCAAATTGTATTTCAAGGTTTAGTGCTATAAGCTGAGAATTCCCTATGCTTTGCTAGCAGTCTAACCCCAGAGAAATAACGCAGAAAGATTTTGGAAGGTGAATATACTGTACAATTTCTGTGAGCTATAAAGGAAACATTAATCACTTTTGTAGCCTAGAAAGTAGATACTTCGTTAAAGATAACCAGGAATAGAAAAAGGGAGACAGGAAGCAAAGTATATGAAAGAGACATTTTAACAAAATGCCTTTAATGTGGAACTGAAGAAGAAGGTCTTCATACAGAATGTGTTGTAGAAAAAATTGTTGATATGTTTATATGGAAGTGATAGATATGTCCATAGATTTGTGTTTCATTTTGTTCTTTAGCTCTTTTTCTGAGAAGAAATCAGAAGCAATTCATTTTTTTCACTTACATCTAAAAAGGAATTGAACATAAACACTTATTTCAAATTTTTGTTAACAGTTTCTGTTCATTTTCCATATTACAAAACCCTTTACCCAAGGATGATTCACCATACTCCAGCCTGTCCCATCTCCAGCTTCTGTGCACAGCTTCTCCCAACTCCTTCATGTTCTTGAGGTTTCTTCCGTCCACCTGAGCCTGCTTACAAAGCAGGTGCTTTTTGAAAGAATATCTCTTTAGAGATTTTTATTCAAACTTCAGGTGGTTTTTTTTTTTTTTTACTTTATGTGTGTAGGCACAAGAAAAAGGAATTCCTTCCTGTAAATTAAAGTTTAGAAAGAGATCAGAAAGGTAAGACAGAGGAGGTCCAAGCTGCTCTGATTGAAAGGGTGCACCCTTGAGGTATATGACATTAATAAAGCACAACTCTAAAAACACTGCCCAAGCCTAGATTTGAGTCACTTATGTTATTTCTCTTGGGACAGCTCTGATTTAAAACTTATCTCTAATAATATAATGTAAAGTTTTATCTCTTTAAAGGGAAATTCAAACATTAGCGAGCTGACTGTCATTGGTGGTTTATACTGTCTTCTATTAGGGTACATTTCTTACTGAATGTCATGACATTTAGTTGCAAAATATTCCTGCAGTAGACTTTTCAGCACCTAGAAGATGGGGATGACTAATATCTTATTGAGTTTAGCATATTTACCATCCAACAACACCTAGCTTTCACTAGGTATGAAATAGGCACCTGCAGAATTCATCCCATTTTGCCTGGGACTGAGTCACAGGGAGGACGCTTTGCTAACATCTGTGAAATCCGACATAGCTATGTGTTCGCTCCGACTTTATATTGAAGAATAGCCTGAGCCATGTGGCCACCTTTGTTCAGGATTATATTCCTAGCAAGGTTTTGCAAAGCCTCTCTGTAGAACGTCATCTTTCAGTGGGAAGGATGGAAACCCTCTGAATGTGCCCAGTTATTTTTTACAGTTATGAAAAACACATGTTTGCAAGCTCTTGGGTCTTCCTGAATGCAGGACAGACTTTCTCTATGATTATAATCAAGAGATGACTCATTCCCTGTCATACTTTCCATAGCTACATTTTCTTTTTGTATCATCATTTCAGAGGTTTACTGCAGCAACTGAATAGAGCCCTAAAGCAGTAAGAGAAACCTGCAGTTTATGAACCATCATAGCAGTAACATTACACTGATGATACATAGAAAATGAGTTTTTCTTTAAAAAGAAAATAAATGTAAGGAATTATTTGAGACTGGTGAAAACCCTTGAGATTAGAGGCATTTACATTTTTTCCCTAAGGAAATGTTAATAATTGTTTTAGGTCATTTTAATATGACCATTTCAACCTCTTCATAAACTTTATTGTGAAATATCTGCTGGTAATAATTTATTATTTTTTGGGGGGGATTTAGTAACTTAAAGAATTTTAGGGCTGAAAAAATGTTATTGTCTGTGAATGGAACAATTAGTTTTAGATAAAACATTATGATAAGACTATTCATTTAAAGTAAATTAGAAAATTGTCTATTCTGTGCTATTGAATAAATGAGTATTGGCTAATGAAATTATTAAACACTGTTAGGATATAAGTGAAGTCCAATGATAGTACTATAATAACACCCATAGTAGCAATAATTGACCACATTTATTGAAAGCTTGTTATGTACTAGGCAGTGGGCTAAATACTGTGTTACGATGTCACAGTAATTTCTCTTAACTCTGTGACATAAATTATTGTTATCCTTATTTCACAAATAAGAAAATTAAGGCTGAAGATAAAGTAAGGTTCGTGAGCAAATCTGAATTTAAACACAATCATGTGACTCAGGAATGGAAGCTCTTAAAAACCATTCTAAGGTATGGAGTTATATTTACAAAGCCATAAATAAAGATATCTTAATAAGAGGAGGTCAGGCACTGGCAACTTCCTCTTAATAATTTGCAGTGTGTGCTTGAATGTAAAAAACTGTGTGCTGGGCCAGGTGTTTAGCTCAGTGGTGTAAGTGCCTGTTTGGCAAATGCATTCTTGAGTTAGATCCCCGGTACTGAAAAAAAAAAAATTGTGTGCTGATACAAGTATGCATGCACCATTGTGAACAAAGAAATAGAAGCCTCTAATCTTATTCAGTGGATGGATTCTTGGTGCACAGGTTGTTTATTTCTAATGATTTTAGGTTCATTTATTGAAAATGTACCTATTTTGGATATTATAATACTAAAGAGAAAAACTAGCTTTGCCTTTTATAAGTCATTAAGATATAAACTATCATGTACCACCTTCGGAGTTTAATCCTTTTCTTCAAGGCTAAAAGTATTTATAGAAGAAACCAGAGCAGCTGTCTTGGCATGTCACTTGATGAGAAGGGTAAAGGGCTATCCACTGGCCTTCAGTGGAGCTGCCATCAACATCCTTGCGACACTGCTGAGCCTGGTTGCCTTTCTCTGTCTCCTCATGAGCAATGCCAGGCCTTGTTCCATCCACAAATTTCGTGGTCTGACTGTGTGAACACACCATAGCAGGACGCAGTGTGTCTGAATCTGCTTGCCGGCACCACAAAGGCCACTGGGTTTGCCGGGTGCACGTGCAGTTCTGCACAAGACCCCAGGGACAGGTGGGCAGAGGTGCCATTCAACACAAAAGACCAACTAGGAAAAAAATTGTAAATTTCAAACTCAGCTCCTCTGACAAAAGCTTATTTTTGGTTACTGTTGGGAAAATCTGAACAGTGTCATCAACACATTAAATGACAATGGGGTTCGGGAGTGCTGGTTTAAAATGAGCATCAGTGAATGTATTTCTCCAGGGTGACCAGTTAAGTTTCAGGAGTCTCCTAGGGAGTACATGGCCTCAGGACTAGCAACAGATGTGTAGAAAAGGCAGCAAGAGACCAGAGACTCGAGATCAGAGCCTGTGCAGGTCCACAGCCGAGCTTTGAGGGGCACTCAGGTGTACTGTGTCTCCCCTTCACTTGTGCAGGAAGACGGGATCACCTCTTGGCCTCGGCTGAAACATGTGCTGGTTTTACAAAGCTCCAATTTCATCACAATCAGTAATTTAATATTTCATTATATTGCTCGTCACATACATGGTGTATGACAATGCTGTTATTATAAGCATTTAAAGAATTCAAAGGAAGATTTGATTCATCAGAAGAGAGGAATAAATAGAGAATAAGATTGTCATAAAGGAGGAAAAGAAGGACAAATTGTGGAGTCACAGCTGGGAATATCTCATTGCCTTTTCTCCAGGAAGAGAGTGCTCTGGCTACAGGCCTCTGCAAAGCAGAATTAGACTTTGGTTAAAACCTGATGAAACTGACAACTCACATTTCTGAATTCCTGTCTCTTCTATGTGAGGACTGTGACTCTTATTGCTCTGACCAGGGAAGTTCATATAGATCATTTTATAATTTACATGTGAGTTTGTGTTCCTTTCTGTACAAAGACAACACATACTTCTCTGGAAATGTATGTGAAGTCTTGACAACTATTGTTTATAGAGTAGAAGAAAACATGCCTCCAGTCGATAACCCTTGAGATGTGTAGTCCTCAGGATGGATAATTATACTGGTCATACGCAAGGACAGGGAGATGAGTTTGGTAAGGATTTTAAACCTCGCTTAGAGCAAAAGGAGGTGTCCTTCGTTCTAGAATACCTGCTGATGGACAACTCCGGCTCTGTTATCTGGACAAGGGGCTTTGAACATGCTTTCACTCCTGACTCAGCCCCTCTAGCTAAGGTTGATGAGTCCTGTCATCATGTGCCTTTATTGGTAAAGTCTCTCACAGGCTTTTGAGGGAGTTTTACCCTAGTGATACTTTATTATGAAAATTTATACATAGAGAATCTGAAAGAATTTTGAAACAACACACACACACACACACACACACACACACACACACATATATTTACCACCCAGCTCTTACCAATAGTATTGTACTATTCTCAATTACGTATCCATTCATCAGTCAACATCTATATCAGTCAGAGGTCAGTTTTCTACAACTGTGTAGCATGTAACTATTAACTAACATTTGAATATATAACATATAATATTGTAATGTACAATGTACACAAAATCAAATGCAGAAATCTTAGTTGTACATTCATTGAATTATATTAATTACATAGCTTTCTGTAGTTCATATTCCTATAAAGCTGTAGAACATTTCCATCTTTTCAGAAATTTCTTGCATGTTCTTTAGTAATTAATCCTTGATACTATCTAATGGAGGATTCACTGTTCTGTTTGTTTCTATCATGGGTTAGTTTTGTTTGCTCTGGAACTTCATATAAGTAGAACTATACAATATTTTTTATGTGTAATGTTGCTTTAACTCAGTATGTTTTTGAAAATTTTCCATTGTTGTGCATGTCAGTAGTTTGGTTCTTTTTTATAACTAAACATTTTGTTGTTGTTATTGTGTAAGTGTACTGCATTTTGTTTATCCATTCTATTGTCAATATACATCTAGGCCATCTCCAGTTTATGAGCACATTCTTGTTCAAGACATTGTAAACATATTTCCACTTTCTGTGGTACATACATAGAAGTGGTCATGGTAGGTAACTGGTCATACCTTTTTCAAACCAATTATTCCATTATATATTTCTACCAGCAACATCTGAGGGTTTCGGTGACTTCACAGTCTCACCAAGATTTAATGTTATCTATCTTTTTACTTTTAGTCATTTTGGTAGGTATGTGAAAGTATTTCATTATGGTTTTGCTGTGCATGAAGAGAGAGTTTCTAATTGCTTAAGATTGAGTGGATGAAAAGAAAAGAGGAAGCCTTGATTGTAAGAGCCTAGAAGAGATGGAGTTTTAGAAGTGGGGAGCCTGGTGGACAGAGTGAGAGCTAATTTAAATAGGTAATATATTTAAATTTTATTGAATTCAGATTAAGAGGAGGACTTCAAAAGATACTTATAAATATCAGAATCAACTAAAACTAAAAGAAATATACAAAGAGGAAATCTTAGGCAAGAATAAATGAGAGTGATATTGATGATGCTCATGCTGTAAAATTCTGGGTTAAAAGAAATTAAGAAACTAAAAATTAAACATGTGGTCAACTATGTTACTTATATGTAGATGTGTATATTTTTACTTCATCACTTTTCTTATATGTGGTGCATATGTATTTTTATTTCATCACTATTCCTATTTAGTAAATGTTTGAGGCAGTTTATTTTGCAATTATAATTTTATCCACAAATTGTAAATATTCTTGAAGAAAGACAGAGTCACATGTATTAGTCAGCAGCTAGAGAAAATAGAAAAACTGATTAAAAACTTTTTGCCCAAAATATGTTGTTGTACCTTCTATAAAATAATACAGAATGTTCAACACAGATGGATATCTAAATTTTGTGCTTTATCTTTGGTTTCCCTGAGGATTTAATAATTCAGGAAAATCTAATCATTGTGACAATTACAAATAAATTTGCCCTTTAAATAGCAAAATATTATGTTAAAGAATCATAATATTAACTTCTTTTAGATCCACTTATGTCTACTTATAAGGTGAACTTTTTTTTTTAGCATCCTTTGAGATTCAAAGGCCCTAAATTTGGGACATTTGCTAAATTTTAATTTTATAATTTTGATCAAGAAAGTATAAATAACTACATTTAAAAATATAAGTTGTTTCCCTGTTTCTATTTTAGGTCCTTCTTTAGAGACCACAAGGCAAGATTTTCTTCAAGAAGCACAAACTCTTATTGCTCAACATTATGAGAAAATAAATGAGGTTAGTGTTCTGAATTTATCTAATACTGTGTTTCAGAAAAATAAAAATTCTTTTTTAATGTACTGTAATGGTTATTTCAAAGGATTGCATGAATCCTAGTGTGAGATAGGTTCTAAATAAAGGAGACAGTGAAAAAAATTGCAAGAATTGATTTTAGATGGCATTTAAAAATAAAGATTTAGTTCTGCAAGTTGTTTAACTTGAAACAACTTTAATGTTTTCTTTTGATAAATTATAACACAATTATTTAAATTTGTTTCTAATAAATAGCACTTTAAATTCTATAGGATAAATTAAAATGAAAAATCTGCTGTAAGATGCATATCTTCAGTGTCCTTAGTGTGACTTTACCTGTGCTCTCCCCCACACTGCTCCACATTGCTTTGCATTAGAACTGTTTGCCAGGCTGACAGCTACTCAAGGGCATAGACTGTAGTTTTTTTTTTTTTTTTTTTGAATGTTGCATCTCCAGCAGCAAACACTGTGTGCTACCTTCTGGATAGCTCTTTGGAAAATGAGCAAAAAGGGTGGAAGGGGGTGGATGGCATAGAGAAGCATCCACAAAGTAGGCAGATCGTTTGGGGGGGCACTTTGCATGACAAATGGACCTTTGGGGACACAGGTGAAGGAAGGAGATTGACTCACAAACATGAGGATTATATTCCACTTTTGACTTATTTTCCTTTTCAGTACTTAAATAATTAGAATTTTAAATAGTGATTTTAAAGATTTTACTGCTTTTTTTTTTTTGTGGGAAGGGGGATGTTTATTTTTTACATTTGTTTCTCTTGAATGATCCTCCCCGCTACGACAAACCTTTTAGAGCTTTCAATGCTAATGAACAGCCAGCCACATCGCTTGGGTCATAGGTTCGCCACCATGCTACCGGCCATAGATGTTTTTAGTCTTGTAATCAACAGTGTTAACATTACTTGACTAATTTCTTTCTCTAACAAATTTAAAATTAAATTATATTAATTTTAATGAATAGGTACATGAATTAAATGATCCTGAGGATTTTTTAAGAATTCCATCTAGTATCAGCAGCCTATTATTCTATCTTAAGGTGCTGGGCTAAACATGATTTCAGTGTACTAAAGCCCTTTTTACATTTTGAGTTGACAATAATTTGAATTGTAAACAACTTGAATTTTTAAGACATTTTTATTTGGGGTGAAGGGGGGGGAATAATAGCTCTCTACCTATAGAACAATCATAATGGTTTGGGTAATTACCTGTCAAAGATATGGAGTTCCATTTGTTTTCTTCCATTTACATTAATCAAGATTAGGAAGAAATTGAATGATTAAATCAATTTGCAATATATACCTCGTTATCAATATGGTTTTCTTGAGAGCTTTCCTTGGTGTATGCTTGGTCATTTCCAGTTTACAAGAGAGGGAGGTTTGGGAATGTTATCATTCATAGACATTTAAGAGTTCTTCAGAGATGAGTGAATATAATTTAATTCCTACACATCTATTTGAAAATTCCTATTTTTAAAATGGACTTTGAGTCTGTATTTTAAAATATCACATGTGAAGACAAAGTTACTATTTAAAAACTTACCTTTATTTTGAAGTGGAATATAACTTTTCATGTTTGTGAAGACCTTTTGGAGAACTTTATAAAGTAACATCTGATTTAGGTGATTCCTACTATGTACTCTGTAGTAAATTACTTCTACAGTAAGAAATGTTGTAAAATATATTTACTAAAGATACAGTATAAATTTAACAATTGAAATTCATTATGCACTTCTCTCATTTATTTTATAATTTTATTTATTGATAAAAGTGATACATAATTGAGTAACAAATAAAATTAATTTGAAACTTTTTTGCTTTTTTCTTAGAATAAAGTTCAAGTTCCTTCTATAAATGTTTTTAGAAATAAACACCAAAAACCAAAATCTAGCAAATACATACCTTTGGAGATCAAGAAAAAGGAAACTCTTGACGTTGATGTGTTCCAAGAACATCGGGCAGCACTTCGACATATTTGTCTTCCTAAGGAGTGCACCAAAAGTCGGCATGCTGAGGAGCCTTCACGAGGACAAACTTCTTTCAAGGAGCCACATTTTTTTAATATAAAAGAAAAGCGCTGGCCTATGGATCTCATCACAAGAGGTGAGATTTGAGTGTAACCAAGAAACTCAGCAAACCAAGAGACAAAGCTGTAATGGAATTTTTTTTGTTGTGACAATACCCTAAACTTTACATTTTGTCAGTGAAAAGTCTTGGTACAGTGAATAGAGCTGCTGACCTTTGGGGAATCCTGGACATTGAGACAAGGTCATCCCAGTGGTAAAGCAATGTAGGAACAAAAATCGGCTGCATGTTTTCCATGAATGATGTTCCTTTCAGTGTAAATCCTGAGACTGTTTATTGCACCCTTGGTAGAGCAGTCCTGGGTTT
Source organism: Hydrochoerus hydrochaeris (assembly GCA_004027455.1). Classification (NCBI taxonomy): domain Eukaryota; kingdom Metazoa; phylum Chordata; class Mammalia; order Rodentia; family Hydrochaeridae; genus Hydrochoerus; species Hydrochoerus hydrochaeris. The sequence goes on along the minus strand of PVLA01005063.1, from coordinate 5,976 downwards.
AGACCTGAATTCTGCTGGCTGAGGGAGGTAGGACAGGAAACCTATTTGTAGGTTTCAAAACTATTTATAGGTTCAAAACTAACAGAATTTGGGAGCTGCAGAGTCTTCCCTTAAGACAAATTATAGTAAGGATGTATTTTATCAGAAACATAGTAAGGTAGAAACTGGGGTCTATTTAAGCAAAGTATTAGTTCTTTCCTGCCAGTACAGGTTTAAATAAATGACTCCTTATAATAAACTTTAAGTTATAAATTTCAAAGTCACATCTTAATTTTTTCCTCATGGCTTATTTCTAAAGCCATCTATTCATTAATTTATTTGTATTTTTTTTTCATTCAACAATGAGTACCTGATTTATGCCAGACAGTGTTAGGAATTGGGGAATTAAAGATTAATAAGGCACAGAAAGTAATGGTGGGGATAAACATAAGGTAATCTCTTTTTCTACCATATGATAACTATTGTAATAGAGGAAAGTGGAAAAGCATTATGGAAACAAGGACCAGGTTGAATATTTATGAAAGGAGCTCTCCCTAATAGTAGGTTTTAAGGAGAAGTTTGTTTAGTGGCAGGGTGAGAATAAGAGAGACCATATGGAGTGATGAGAACAAAAAGAATAGAATATCTGAAAGGTGACAGATCATGCTGTATTTTGGGAAAAGGTCAGAGTGGTAGGAATTGAAGCTGGAAGATGTGCAGGACTAGTTCAGAGGGAACATAAATAGGCCTTGGACTGGAATCTATGAATATATAAAGAACTGATTTTGATTCTGGATGAGGACATTGGGAAGTATGATCAGGTATTTCTATTAGAAAAATAAAACTGGCTGACAAAGATGTAAATGAGGGGCTGCCTGAGAAGGGACAGGTGAGGAAGGCAGAGGCCTTTGTTAGGGGAACAGTGAAGCATGAAGCTTAGGGTAGAGAGTTGATCAGCATTGTTCCAGGTGGAGTCTTCAGAACACCAGTCTGATGCGCTGCCCCTTAGCAAAATTTGTGTTGGTCAGATAAATTTGAAAAATATGCACATTATATTTCCTTCTCGGAGATTCTTATTGATAAGTAATATATTGAAAGCTCTGAGAAATACTTTAGAAATCTGTTTACTGAATGCCCATTTTTTTCATAGTGTACCAAGAAGCACTTTTGAGATTAGGGATTTAAAATAGATATAAATTGAGTAACTCAGAATTAGAAGATTACTTTAGGGTGAATTAACAGGGTGTAGAATCAACTGATTATGTGGTGAAAATGAAGATCTTGAGAAAGATACTGACTGGAAAACTAGATGGACTTCATGGAGTTGAGACAGGAATTCAAGATGAGGTGATGTAAAATGACCTACATTTGTTGCTCACAATTATGGAAGAAAACTGAAGATCAAGGCACCAGAAGGTTTTATCTCAGATGAAAGCTTGAGTTCTGCATCCAAGAGTTTGACCGTCTGGAGGGATTGAAAATTATGTTCTCATGTGGTAGAAAAGATGAGAAACAAAAAGGATTAGGGAGCTCTCTGAAGCCTCTTTAATAAGGATTATTTTCATTCATGAGGGTGGTTCCTTAATAACCTAATTATTGCCCCAAAGACCCTATCTATTTTTAAATAAGATCTTGCTGAGTTGCGCAGGCTGGGCTTGAATTTAGGATCCTCCCATTTCTACCTCCCAGAGGACTGGGAGTACAGATATTCACTACTATGCCTGGCTCCTGCTCTTTGATACTGTCAGAGTGGGTGTTAGATTCCAACACGAATTTTGGTGGCACAGAAACATTAAAACATTCAAAACATAGTGGAGAAGGATGGGAGAAGTTAACAAATTTCTTTTTAAAACTGTTAAGTGGGAATGCAGATGGAGATAGCCATTAGGAAGTTGGAAAAGTAGATCTGGCTCTTAAGAAGAAGGCAGGTTAGGATTCCAGATAGATGTGGGAGATCATTACCATACTGAAATTGTGTGGCTCATGCATTTGTTCAAACAGAATCTGTTGATTTACTGTGTGATGTCTAGAGGGACTGCAGAAGGTGTGCTATTTGAAGTAAGTAGTTTGTATGCTGGGGGATGAAGGAGGATAGATGATTAGAATATAGTGGGAATGATAATAGGAGCAAGCTGCTTTGAAATAAACAGGAAGATACTTTGTTTAGCCTGGGGAGTCAGAGATAGGTTCCCAGGAAATTTAAAGTCTATGGTAAAAATTGAAAAACAAGTATTAAGTGCTTCTCTCTAGTCAGAGGGAATATTTTCTAGCTGATGGTAGACCTGTGGTTACGGTGTGTTTGAGGGAACTAAAATGGTATTTCCTAACTGGAACATGCAAAGTGAGACTAGATACTGAACATTGGATTTTGATCTAAAAGTATAGGAACCATACCAATGTTTTCAGGAAAAGTTGCTATGATCACGTTTGTTTTAGAATGTTTACTAGGAGTGGAGGTAGAATATAAATGAATGTTTGTGACCAATAAGGAGACATCAGCTCATGTAAGAAGGGATGACTTAAACTGATGCAGGAACAGTGGAGAAAGAACTGAGGCCTAGAGAGGTGGAGTGATGAAGACTTAACAGTAAGACATGTAGGAGGAGGGAGAGCCTACATGTCTTTTTGGGACTGGCTTAGAGGTTTTCATCAGGTGGCCACATGGAGCCATTTGCTTTTGTAAAATATGGAGCAATTTAGAACACTGGAGACATAAAGATGGAGAAACTTGTATAAAGATGCTAAAACTGACACCAAGAATAAGTTAAATATACACCATGTGATTGTTGAGCTTTGTGGCTTTAAGTGAAGAAATTAGGAAGCAGTATTATTAAAAAATGTTGGTGATAGTCATAAAAATAAGTTGAACTGAGAAAAATACTAATTCCTAACAAGAAGTGAAAAACACAGAGACAAACTGAGTATTTGAATCTTTAGTTTTGAACAAATATCCACTAAGACTTAACATTGTACTGGAAAAAATAGTAGAGATATATATATATATTTTTTAGAATTTAGTCCATTGTCTCAGACCATTGAGAGACTAAGAAAAGGGGTAAGGACCAAAGGAGATGTTAGAACTGTGTATAAAAAAGACTTTCAATGTGGTTGTTAGCGTATAGATTAATAGGAAATAAAATACATTTTGAAAATGTCACAAGTTTTAGAAAATTCCATTGCTAATGAAACCATGAGCCTTAATTTAACTGAGTATTCAAAATGTCAAATAACCTGTAGGAATTAAAACTACACAAACTCTACTGCTTCCAGGGAGAATAATAGCAAGATGTAATTTAGGAGCAAGGAAAAAAATAGGAGCCAGTAAAATCTTCCTAGAGACTGGATCCAGGAGACATTTCACAGCAACAACAATGCCAGTAGTAGCTACTAGGAAGACAGTGCCTACTAAGAAAGAATCATGTATTCCAACTGCTTCCAGTGGAAATGGGAATCTCATTAGTAACTCCTCAGCAGGATTCTGCTAGTTTATTTGAACTAGTGACTGCTGTGTACCTCCTTCTCTATCATTTCACTAGTGGGGTTTTGCTAAGGATTTCCTATTGTCTACTCTAGTACCATACATCATTTGCTTTTGGAGGAAGCTGAAGGTAACTTTTGTATTTGACTCACATGTTGTGGATTATAAGGAACCACATCTGGACCTGTTGGAGAAGATTAGAAGTCAGCCAGGCATCCTTGGACTCAGATAGATGCAGTTCCTGAGACAATTTTGGGTCATTTTCTGGGTAGAGAAGAGGTGTATGCCATTTCCAAGAACAAGAAGGAATGGAAATTTAATATTCAAAGTGGAAAACTATGACAAAGACTGGGTAGGTGCACATTAGACTTGTCTCTGTTTCTTCTTTGGGATATTTCTCATTTCCTTGTAGGTATGTGGGGCTATGTGATAGATTTGATTGTCTGGGTTATAGCTACCAGTGATGCATACCCATAAAGCACTTTGGTATTCTCTAGAATATGAAGTGTGAGGACTCTTTTTCTGTATTCTTCAAATAACTGTGCTTTCTATTCCTAAGACAGTGGTAATAGTTCTTTTAATATCCCAAAAAATTTTTTTCCCAAACATTCAGTAAATACACAAAGCTCACTGCATAGAATATAATGATGAGAAATCCTACTCTTTTTTTGTTTTGCTTTTTTCTCTAATAAAAGAGAATAGTGAGAAGAATTGGAAATAAATTTTGCTTTTATGGAACTTGAATTATGTTCTCATGGAACTTGTAATACAGATGGAAAAACAGATATCAATTATATTCTCACAAGTATAGAGAGTGCTAATGCATAATAGGTGAATTGGACCCGTGATGAAGGTCAGGGCAGGGGTTCTGGAGTAAATGATACTTGAGATACAATGTTGCAGAAGAACAGAAATCAGGAAGGTGGCTGACTGAGTGGCGGCACGATAAGAGAGCCTCTCTGAGGAAGAGAAAAATAAAAACAATTCAGACGCTGGAATCTGGCAATATGGAGAAAGCCTGACAAAAGGAGAGGAATTCTCATGACCCAGGAAGAAACTGAGGAAAAAGAAAAAGAAAAAAAGAAAGAAAGAAAGAAAGAAAGAAAGAAAGAAAGAAAAGAAAAAGAAGCACGGACGGAGGGCTGGAGCTGAGCAAGCTCTGATCGTTGTACTGGCACATCTTAAAGTCAGGTGACTCACGATTGAGATCACAGCCCTGCTGAGAGAGGGGGGTTGGTGAGCTCCAGACCCTTGGCTGGGGGAGGCTCTGAGACAGGGAGTGGAAATGGCCAGTCGAGCTACACAAACTTTGGTGAGTGATGGGAACTGGGTTCTCCAGGCTGGAAGGACTGGCTGGGTGACATTTTGGAGTTGGGCAGGGCTGGCTTGAATCAGGGGCCTAGGCAGAGTCCACTAATGACTCCTAGTCCAAAGCAGATTGGTGGGATCTGCTCAGGCAGGGCCACACCCCTGGTTGAAACCCAATAGCCAGGGCCGAGGCTTTTCTGGGCCAGTGGCATCCCCAGGGAACACACAAACTTGTTGAAGCATAAACTGGTTGACTGGCATAGGGGGAGGAGCCAGCTCTCAGCCTGCACCTTGCAGATCCGCAGCAGACTGGGGGGTGGTACCTCCTAGCAAGTGTGCTGCAGAACAACTGTAAGCAATAGGAAAGGCCCAGAGACCTCCACCACCCACCTGTCTGAAGGGGTCTGAAAACATGACAAGACAGAGAAAGAGCAAAAGATCCCCAACTGCAGAACCAGGGAAAGTGAGTTCAACAGAGGTAAATGCAGAGGAGGTTGAGAACAGCAAACCTATAATGTCAGAGACAGCCTTATAGGAAATAAAGAAATACATCTGTGACCTCATCGTCAAATTTAAATCTGAAATTCTAACTCAGGTGAAGCAAGATATAAGAAGATTAATAAAAGAAGTCCTGGGTAATCCTCAAGTAGACACAAATGAAAGAATAGAGGAACCCAGAGAAAGGAGAGACACCTTTGATGAAGAATATAAACAAAACCTAGAATACATGAAACAGATCCAAAGAGAATATCAGGAAATTAAAAACTCCATTGAAAGCTGGCAAAACCTTTTAACAGAAACTAAAGACAAACTTTCAAAACTTGAAGATAGATTTGCAAAGTATGATTGTGAAAGGAAAGATCTCTTAAAAATAACAAGGAACTAGGAAGCAATGATACAAAGGCTAGAAGATGACAAAAGGATTTATAACCTAAGAATAAAATATGTGAATGAAGATGCAGCAACAAATACAAATGAAATAAAAAGTCTATTCACAGAATAATTAAGGAAAACTTCCCAAACATAGGTAACAGAAGTGAAGTTCAGATAAATGAGGCATATAGAACTCCAGCCAGCTACAACACAAACAGATCTACACCCAGATATATAATAATCAGGATCCCAGAAATCCATCACAAGAACAGAATATTAAAAGTGGTCAGAGAAAAGGAACAGATTACCTATAAAGGAAAACTCATCAAAATCACAGC